>JAJIBD010008746.1:0-84442 GCA_021461705.1 Cryptotis parvus
CAAATGAAACAGTAATTAAAAAATTTACCAGATATGTTCAATTTTTAATAGATTAAATGGTGGAATAGAACAAAATCAAAAAGTAAAAAAAATACAAGATGACATTATATGCAACTGGACTAAATGTTCTAATCAAAAGATTGACAAATGAAAAGAAAATGACCCCACTATATGCTGTCTGTAGAAGATATGCTTTGGATTCAAACACAAATAAACTGAGTGTAAAGAATCAAAAATAATACACCAAGCAAATAGTAGACAGAGGAGATAAAGAGTGGTTCATTTATATTGAACATAATAATCTCTGATAAAAGTGAAATTAGAGACAAAGAAGGATATATTATAATGACAAAAGGGACAATCTGTTCCGAAAACATGACATAAACATACTAACACAGTTAAAGATATTTAGAGTAATTTTTCATTTATCAGATTAACTGACCTAGTTGACATGTTACTTTTGGTCACCTAACATGCTTTTCTTATTTTTTTATGACTGTACTTTATGTCTTTCTATGAGCCTGTTTTCCTAAGCTGCCAATTTTAAATAATACAATCTGTAGTTTGAATGGAAGCAGATGTCTATGAATCCTATAATAAAACACTTTTAGGGGCTAGAAAAATAGTACAGTGGATAGGGTGCTTGCCTTGCATATATAGCAGACCTGGGTTCAATCCCTGGCTCTATATATGGTCCCTGGGCACCACCAGAAGTCTCTGGGCACAGAGCCTAGACTATCCCTTGCACTAGGGATAGTAGAGAGCTGCCCATATGAACTTGCTACCCCTGCGGCTTACAAGATACTCATTTGGGGTAACTCAACTTAAAGTCACCTTAATAATCATTTTTTATTTTTTTTAATTAATTTTTTTATTTTTACAATTACAAAGAAATACAATTAAAAAGTTCATATTTGGGTTTTGGTCGTACAGTGTAGCAGCACCCATCCCGCCACCAGTGCCCATCTCCCACCACCAACGTCCCCGGTTCCCTCCCCCTCCCCCCCAGCCCTCCTCCATGGCAGGTTCTTTATTTCTTTCCATTTCTCTATCTTTCTCTTTTCCTTCCTCTCCAGACTATGGATTACAAAACATACATTAAAGGGTTGTCATGTGTATCCTTTTGCCTCTATTTAATGCTCAGTTCTAGGTTGGCATTAGTACCCTCACAATTGTTAGCACACTGTTCCATTTTCTGTCTTACCTAGCCTCTGACTCCCACACGTTTGTGATAATTTCCACCTTTGACAGAACCTCCTGATGTATGTTTCACTTGACCTTGGATATTGGTATCATAATATGTACCTATATATTTATGTTATGCAGATAAATGCAGTCATTCTGTAACTGTCTCTCTCCTTCTGGCTAATTTCGCTCAACATAATCTTCTCCATGTCCATCCATTTGTAGGCAAATTTTATAACTTCATTTTTCCTAACAGCTGCATAGTATTCCATTGTGTAGATGTACCAAAGCTTTTTATCCAGTCATCTATTTTCGGGCACTCGGGTTGCTTCCAGATTCTGGCTATTGTGAATAATGCTGCTATGAACATAAAAGTAGGGATGGTGTTTCCGCTGCGTATTTTTGGTTTCCCAGAGTAGATTCCCAGGAGTGGTATGGCTGGGTCAAATGGGAGTTCAATTTCTAGTCTTTGGAGGAATGTCCATATTGTTTTCCAGAAAGGCTGTACCAGCCGGCATTCCCACCAACAATGGATGAGTGTCCCCTTTTCCCCACACCCACGCCAGCACTTGTTGTTCTTGTTCTTTTGAATATGTGCCAGTCTCTGTGGTGTAAAATGGTATCTCATTGTTGTTTTGATTTGCATCTCTCTGATGATTAGTGATGATGAGCATTTTTTCATATGTTTTTTGGCCATTCGAATTTCTTCCTTGCTGAAGTTTCTGTTCATTTCTTCTCCCCATTTTTTGATGGGGTTGTTTGTTTTCTTCTTGTAAAGTTCTACCAGTGCCTGATATATCCTGGATATTAACCCCTTATCAGATGAGTATTGGGTGAATATTCTTTCCCATTCTGTGGACTGCTTTTTGTATCTTAGTCACTGTTTCTTTTGAGGTGCAGAAGCTTTTTAGTTTCATGTAGTCCCATATATTTATCTTTTCTTCTAGTTGCTTTGTTAGAGATGTTTCATCTTTGAAGATGCCTTTAGCTTCAATGTCATGGAGGGTTTTTCCTATATTTTCTTCAATGTACTTTATGGATTCAAGTCTGATATTGAGATCTTTAATCCACTTTGATCTGATTTTTGTGCATGGTGTTAGACACAGGTCCAAATTCATTTTTTTACATGTTGCTGCCCAGTTTTCCCAACACCACTTATTGAAGAGGCTTTCCTTACTCCATTTTAGACTCGTTGCACCTTTATCAAAGATTAAATGATCATGTGTTTGAGGTTGGGTGTCAGGATACTCAATTCTATTCCATAGGTCCACGGGTCTGTTTTTATTCCAATACCATGCTGTTTTAATTACTACTGCCTTATAGTACAGTTTGAAGTTGGGTAAGGTGATGCCTCCCATCTTCTTTTTCCCGAGGATTGCTTTAGCTATCCTTGGGGGTTTATCGTTCCATACAAATTTCAAGATTGTTTGGTCAATTTCTTTGAAGAATGTCATGGGTATCCTCATAGGGACTGCATTGAATCTGTATAGAGCTCTAGGGAGTATTACCATTTTGACAATGTTGATTCTCCCCATCCATGAGCAGGGAATGTGTTTCCATTTCCTTGTGTCCTCTTCTTTATCTCTTGGAGCAGTGTCTTGTAGTTTTCTTTGTACAGGTCCTTTACACACTTGGGTAAGTTGATTCCTAGGTATTTGATTTTCTGTGGCACAATTGTGAATGGAATTGTTTCCTTAATATCCCTTTCTTCTCTTTCGTTAATAATCATTTTTTTAAAAGCAAACTAAAAATAAACAAGTGGAAGAGGAAAAATAATCAACATGAGAGCAGAATGAAGTGACGCATATGAGAGAATAAAAAGCAATACAGAAATAACAAAAGCAAATTTGTTTATTTGAAAAGTTCGATAAGACTGACAAACAAACCTTCCAACGAATTGAAGAAGAAAGATGACAATTTCCAAAGTCAGAAATGAAAGAAGCAGAGGCAGAGCAATAGCACAGCAGGGAGGGCATTTTCCTTGAACGCGCCAACCCAGGTTCAATCCCCTGTATCCCATATGGTCCCCCAAGCACCTCAAGGAGTAATTCCTGAGCACAGAGCCAGGAGTAACCACTAAGTGTCACCGGGGTGTGACCGCCCCAACAAAAATAAAGAGAGAAAAAGAAAAATTTAAAGAAGCGATATTGGTGCCCCCTTCCTCCCTGGAGACTGGCCCCATCACAGGCCCAGATGCTTACTCATACAGCTTTCTGGGAAAAGCCCATGTTTTCTATTGAACCCACCTCCTGTCTGTCTTTCTCCCTCTTTTCTCCCATCACATTTCTTTCTCTAAGTCAATTTCTTTAAATAAAACTATTTTACCAAAAAAAGTAACATAACTTTCAATGTTGCAGAGATTTTTAAAAATAATGCTATGAATGTTTTTTGCTAAGATGCTAAATAATCTAAATAAAATTAGAAAAATTCTGGAGACATATAAACAAAAAAATGATTTTAGCATAAACAAAAATCATAATAGAACAATAACAGTAAAAGGATTGAAATATCCGTTAAAGAGAGCATCACAACCCAGGTTCATGTGGCTTGCCTAAATAAAATGTTTTAAATATTTCTTGACAAATCCTTCCAAAAAATTAATGGGTTTGAAAGATTCCAGTTCACTCTATTTAACTACATTACATGATAACCAAACCAAACCAAAGAGACTGTTTTCAAAAAAGAAAAAGTGAACTATATAGACCAATATAGATCTTTTAAATTTTGTAGAAAAATCCTCAACCACAAAAAACACTAGCAACAAAATACAGTCATGTAAGTAAATTTTGATATTATGACTAAGTCAGATTTATTATAGGAGTACAAAGTTGGTTCAGGAAATGAAAAACAATGTTTTTTCATATTAATACAATACAACAAAAAACATATGATCATCTCAATTAATAAAGAAAGCTTTCTTTTATTATACAATCCAACATGTTTTTATAATTTAGAAACATTTAACAAACTAGAAATAGAAGGGAGTTTACTTACTGAATAAAAGCTATAAAATGCTGACAGCTGACATTCTTATCTGTGAAAAATAAATGTTTTCCTTTTACGATAGAAAGAAGATGAGTTTGGCCATTTTTACACTTCAGTTCTTCTATTTGGAGTTGAGACCAGAAAAAGAAATAGCAAGGCAACGAACTTAGAAAACTAAATAAAAGACAAACAGAATGAAATGGGGAAGTGAAATAATCTCTTAGCATAGTATCTTATATTTAGAAAAGTCTAAAGATTACATACACTAAACAAAATAGAATATCAAAACTTACAATACAGCAAAGTTCATAGAAAAAGCTCAATGAGGAAAAATTATTATATCTCTTTAGACAAGGAAGATACTGTGAACATAATTCACAACACAATGTGAACATTAAGTAAGAAACAATTGTTTACAATAGTATCTGAAAAAAAACATGAGTAAATTTGATAGAAGTTCTAAGACATATACTAGAAAACTACAAAACATCATTGAAAGGGATTAAAATAATATTACAGAGAAGGTAATAGAGAAATTCATGGATTTTTCTCCTAAGAAAAATAACTTCAAATTTGAAAGAAACACCACAGAGATGATCCCACAACCTTAGGTGAGACTGAAGCTGGTAAAGATTTGCACCCCGGAGGCCAAAGGAGCACTGAGAAGCACACATGCGTGTGATAGGAAGTGGACAGAGAAGAACATGTGAAGGCGGTGCTCCCGGATGGATCATGCATCAGCAGTGCTCCCAACCCAGTCAGGGCTCCTGGGGAGAGGTGAGCAGAGAAGGTGTGGGGTAACAGGTAGAGGAACTGGGTGACCCACATGGGCTGGTTCCCTAGAAAGGAGGTAAAGAGAAACATTCAGAAACATTCAGAGTACATTCTCTGAAACTACTGACACCATAAGAACACTGACACATTGAGCGTTAAAGATCAGATATAGGACACCAGAGCGGAGGAATATTTTCATGGCACTATACATGAACCCACATTTCCCAGGACCAAGCTCCACCATAAGCCTCCCTATTCCACTGACACACCAGCTAAAGTACTTTTGAATCCAGCTAAAATGATTTAGCTAGTTTTATACATATATAATAGTTCATATGTATATATCACATAGAACTGAATAAATCACAATGCCACCTACTGGGAATAAAAGATTAAAGTTTCAATCTTCTAAGTTGTTGATCCAATGGGGAGAGAGAAATATTTAAATAATTATTAAAATATTTAAGTATTAAAATATTTTTAAATTATTCAAATAAGCAGACAAAAGAGAAAATTTCACAAATGGCAACAACTTGGAATCTATAGGAATAAGACAGCATGAATAATCAACAGCCACCTAATCATGACGTGCATATTATATTTCTCTGTCAGACAGAAAGTCTGAAAGTGCTACAAAAAAAGATACTCAAAGATTTTTTTTAAAAAATCCAAAAATCAATTCAGTGTGTCATAGAAGAATTCAGGAAAGCTGATCCAAGTCACAACTTGGCTTTCCAAGTCTGGCATTAAGATGAGTTAACTTATGGACGTGGGCTGGGGGAGGGTGGAGGGAACCGGGGACGTTGGTGGTGGGAGATGGGCACTGGTGGAGGGATGGGTGCTGGAACACTGTATGACCAAAACCCAAATATGAACATCTTTGCAATTGTATATCTCACGGTGGTATAATAAAATACTTTAAAAAAGAAAAACATGAGGTACCTTGCTGTGGAATCAACACCTGCTCAAACATAGCCATATAGCCAGTGCCAGCTTGTGCAACTGAAAATTCTTTGGTCACTGCCAAGCACCATTAAGTTTATTACCACAGTTGGGGCTCAGGCAATAGGGACTGTGAATGTCCCTATCGCTCCCAGGCCCACTTAACATCACTGCCACGGACGCTCACAACTGTGAATCCCCAGGCATGACTGCAGACAGATTACTCCCTGATCCAGATGTTAGTGAAGTTCCAGGTTGTAAGTGGTAAAAGAGGAATGCACCTGCCTCAATGGATCAAACTTGGAAAGAGTTATGTGAGCTACCCAAAGTGGTCTTCAAAGCAGCAACCCTATTTATTATTGGTGAATTAAATAGATTAATAGACAAAAACTTAAACTTAGAAAAGGTCTGACAAAAATTCAAAGAAGTATAACAGAAATTATCGAGTTAAAAATAAAATATCGGTATAGGAAAAACCCTCCACGACATTGAAGCTAAAGGCATCTTCAAAGGTGAAACATCACTAACAAAGCAACTAGAAGAAAAGATAAACATTTGGGACTACATGAAACTAAAAAGCTTCTGCACCTCAAAAGAAACAGTGACTAAGATACAAAAGCAGTCCACAGAATGGGAAAGAATATTCACCCAATACCCATCTGATAAGGGGTTAATATCCAGGATATATCAGGCACTGGTAGAACTTTACAAGAAGAAAACAAACAACCCCATCAAAAAATGGGGAGAAGAAATGAACAGAAACTTCAGCAAGGAAGAAATTCGAATGGCCAAAAAACATATGAAAAAAATGCTCATCATCACTAATCATCAGAGAGATGCAAATCAAAACAACAATGAGATACCACTTTACACCACAGAGACTGGCACATATTCAAAAGAGCAAGAACAACAAGTGCTGGCGTGGATGTGGGGAAAAGGGGACACTCATCCATTGTTGGTGGGAATGCCGGCTGGTACAGCCTTTCTGGAAAACAATATGGACTTTCCTCCAAAGTCTAGAAATTGAACTCCCATTTGACCCAGCCATACCACTCCTGGGAATCTACTCTGGGAAATCAAAAATACAGCGGAAACACCATCCCTACTTTTATGTTCATAGCAGCATTATTCACAATAGCCAGAATCTGGAAGCAACCAGAGTGCCCAGAAAATCGATGACTGGATAAAGAAGCTTTGGTACATCTACACAATGGAATACTATGCAGCTGTTAGGAATAATGAAGTTATAAAATTTGCCTATAAATGGATGGACATGGAGAAGATTATGTTGAGCGAAATTAGCCAGAAGGAGAGAGACAGATACAGAATGACTGCATTTATTTGCATGGCATAAATATATATGTACATATTATGATACCAATATCCAAGGTCAAGTGAAACATATATCAGGAGGTCTTGTCAAAGGTGGAAATTATCACAAATGTGTGGGAGTCAGAGGTTAGGTAAGACAGAAAATGGAACAGGGTGCTAATAATAGTCGAGGGTACTAATGCCAACCTAGAACTGAGCATGAACTTTTTAATTGTATATCTTTTTTATTTGTATATCTCATGGTGGTATAATAAAATACTTTAAAAAAAGAGATAAAGAACGTGCAATTTAGGCAGGCTATGGGAGGGGAGGGAATTGGAGACATTGGTGGTGGGAAATGGGCACTGGTGGAGGGTGGTGTGCTGGAACACTATGTGACTGAAACCTCTAAACATGAAAAACATTGTAATTGTATATCTCATGGTGGTATAATAAAATATTTAAATAAAAAGAAAAAAATAAAATAAAATAAAATATCTGAATAAAAAAAGATACAATAAAGAGACTGAACAGCACAATGGAAGAAACCAAAGACTGAATTACCTAATCAAAGTTTAGGTAGTAGAAACAATCAAAAAAGAGAAGGGGAATTTGGGGGTCCTTGGGAAAGATGCCAAGAAGTGGAAGTGCTGGGTAATATTGAAGCTCAATTCTTAGTTGTTTTGAGAAGTATCCAGAAACATTCACACTCACATACTCACCACAGTATGTTCACAATACTCAAAATCTGGAAATAATCCAAGTATCCAGGGACAGATGACTGGATAAAGCAACTACGAAACACGTACACAATTGACTACTACATAGCTATAGGCAAAAATGAAATCAGGTAATTTTTGGCTACACAGATTATTTTAGGAGTATTTCATGCTGAGTGAAGTTAGAAGCAGAAAGGCAGATAAAAATTATCTCTCTCATATATGGGATATAAAGAGATAATAGTAGGAAATAGCAAATAGCCAAATTAAACAGAACCTGAAATTTGAACAGAGTTCTATAGAATGATTTTACAAAATATTAATGGCCGGAATTTCCATCTGACTTAAATGACAAAGACACAAAATGATGAAATGTATCAGATAAAAACAATGAATATATCACTTCCAATGGAGACACATTTGAGTTCCAAAGATAAACACAGGCTCAAAATAAAAGAATAGAAAAATATCAAACTGTTCTTTAAGTTTACTAAGAAAAATGGTGGTCTGAAAAAAAATGCATGGACAGTCACATTTATATCATACAACAGACTTCAAATTAGAATGGTAGTGAGACAAGAACAGACATTATGTAATGATTAATAAATCAATACAGCAAGAGCATTTAACACTGATTAATATATATGCAACAATTGAGGAGCGTCAACATCCAGAAAGCAATTATTAATAGAGAAGAACAATACTATTCAGAGCAACACAATTGTTGCTGAAGATTTAAACATCCCATTCATACTGTTGCACAAACAAACCAAGAAAAAAATTAGCAAAAGAAACAACACCCTTGGACCAGATGGATTTAATAAAAATGTACAGGGATTTTAATTCCAAAATAGCTCAATACACATTCCTCACAAATGAGCATGAGACATTCTCCAGGATAGACCACATACTGAGATACAAAGCAAGTGTCAATTAGTTCATGAGAATAAAATTCTATCAATTATCATTTAGGATCACAATGCTCAAACACTAAAAATCATTGTGATCCTTTTTAGAAAGAAATCAAATTAATTAAATTTAATTGAATTAAACAATAAATTAAAAGGATAATACATCAGGACCACATGGGACCTAATACATCAGGACCACATGGGACCTAGTCTTGAGACCTAAGAATGGTTAAACATATGCAGATCAGTTAAAGGGAATGGAAAAGCATATAATCATATCAATTGATGAATAGAAACCATCAAGTTTCAACACCATTTTTTGATGAAGTTAAAAATTTTAGGGGCTCTCGCAGACTTCATCTACAAGTGATTAGGTACAGGGAGAGATCAGTCACCCGGGAGAACAACCAGTTGCAGGGCTGCGACAGTTCCTACCTGCGGAGAGCTGCCCAGGAAGCAAAGAAAGCAGGTTCCTTTCCTGGCCAGCTTCATCATCGTTTTAGGACCAGCAAACACGTGGGTTGCAGGGGGCTCTCTGGCCAGGCTTGGAGCAGGGAACTGAAGCCCTCCTCTCATCCTCTCATTTCCAATGACCTAGTGGGCATGACTATGAGCTGCGCGGTTGCCTTTAACTCCGCGAAGAATAACCAGAGGCACAACTACTACAGCTTCTTCCTGTGGCCTGCTGCAAAGCAGCCACATGCCATGTTAACAAAACCACCCAGTTTAGGGTCAGGTCTTTGCAAGGACCTTTCCCATATATGTATTGCAATGATCAATGTTGTTGCAACCAGCTATGGGAGCTGGTGTGGGGATAGGGAGAGAATGGGGGGGTAGCCTTTGGTGGTGGTGATGGGGCACACTGGTGGTGGAACTGTTGTTGAACAATAAATGCTTGTGACAACTGTACTGCGAAGAAATCTGTAAATCATGGTGTTTTAATCACGATCTTCCCGTTCATCATCTATTTGCTAGAGCGGGTACCAGTAATATATATCTCCATATGTCCTGTCTCATGCCAGTAGAGCCAAGGGCATCGGCTTGCTACAGGAACATAAAGAGCCTCAAACCATTATATTAGGTCATGGGAATGACCTAATATAATTGTTACTGGAATTTGGCATATCAAATACAACACGAGCAGCTTGCCAGGCTTGCCGAGCGGGAGGCAAACTCTTTCAAACACCTCCAAACAAAGCATTTATTGATGAACTGTGCGGCCGCAAGTGGTCGCGCGAGCCGGGCTGTGATGGGCTGGTCTGCTGGGTGGAGTTCTGACGAGAGGGAAGTCCAAATGTGGAAAATTGCGGCACCCATGCATTGGGGAGGGGGTGGGGGGTCATCTGGCTTGTTGTGAGGCTCTGCTGGGGTGGAGGGTCAGGGCTAGAACCCACCATGCCTCCCGACTGCCTCATGAACGACTGGGCACAGGGAGAGCAAGGAACAGCTCTGCCCCATGTCTGAGAGTCTCTGGAGCAGCATACCTGGGCCAGATTAAGGAAAAAGCTGCTGCAGGGTGGGTGTTGATGATCTGGGCTGTGATGGGCTGGTCTGCTGGGTGGAGTTCTGATGAGAGGGAAGTCCAAATGTGGAAAATGACGGCACCCTTGCAGTGGAGGTGGGGGGGTCATCTGGCTTGTTGTGAGGCTCTGCCGGGGTGGTGGGCCAGGGCTAGAACCTGCCATGCCTCCCGACTGCCTCATGAATGGCTGGGCACAGGGAGAGCAAGGAACAGCTCTGCCCCATGTCTGAGAGTCTCTGGACCAGCATACCTGGCCCGGATTGAGGAAAAAACTGCTGCAGGTTGGGTGTCAATGATCCGGGCTGTGATGGCTGGTCTGCTGGGTGGAGTTCTGGGCGGATTGAGGAAAAAACTGCTGCAGGGTGGGTGTCGATGATCCGGGCTGTGATGGGCTGGTCTGCTGGGTGGAGTTCTGACGAGAGGGATGTCCAAATGTGGAAAATGGCGGCACCCGTGCAGTTGGCGGGGGGCTGGTGGGGTCATCTGGCTTGTTTTGAGGCTCTGCCGGGGTGGTGGGCCAGGGCTAGAACCTGCCATGCCTCCCAACTGCCTCATGAACGGCTGGGCACAGGGAGAGCAAGGAACAGCTCTGCCCCATGTCTGAGAGTCTGAGTGTTTTAATCACTGTATCACTGTCTGTATCACTGTCTTCCCGTTTATCATCGATTTGCTCGAGCGGGCCCCAGTAACATCTCCATATGTCCTGTCTCATGCTAGTAGAGCCCAAGGTATCTGCTTGCTCCAGGTACCTAAAGAGCCTCAATCCATTCCAGAATGAGGTCTATAATTGTTACTGGTATTTGGCATATATATCAAATACAACACGGGTAGCTTGCCAGGCTCTTCCGTGCAGGTAGTATACTCTTGTAGGCATCTCTAAGTCCAGTATTTATTGATGAACCGCGGCCGCGCGAGCTGGGCATTGATAGGCTATTCTGCTGGGTGGAGGTCTGACGAGAGAGAAGTCGGATGTGGAAAATGGAGGCCCTCATGGAGTGGGGGGGGGTCGTCTGGCTTGTTGCGAGGCTCTGCTGGGCAACAAACACTCAGCAGAGCAGAGTGTTTTAATAAAATCAATAAATAAATACATCTTTCCTGAAAAAGATTTAGGGGCAGAGAGACAGTACAAAGTGTTAACACTTTGTCTTGCACACAACCAACCCCCCAGTTTGAATCTTGGCACTACAGATGGTCCCCTGAGCATTGTTAAGTCTGATTCCTGAGCATCAAGCCAGGAGTAAACCCTGAGCATCACTAGGTATGGCGCAAAATTCAAATAAAATAAATTTAATTTTAAAAATAAATAAGTAAACATTAAATGTTAATGAACTAACATAACAGAATAGGACTAAGGAAACCAATGTTTTTTTTTTATTTTGAAAGAACAAGATCAATAAATCTTTATATTTATAAAGAAGTATTGATAGATGAACCTGCGGCCGCTAGCGGCCTACGACCGGCTATTCATCTATCAATGCTTTATTCAGAGGTGACTACAACAGTATGCCACCCGCACGGCAAGCCTGGCAAGCTGCTCGTGTCGTATTTGATATGCCAAATACCAGTAACATTTATATTAGTTCATTCCCGTGACTTAATATAATGGTTTGAGGCTCTCTATGTTCCTGGAGCAAGTGGATGCCTTTGGGTTCTACTAGCATGAGACGGGACATATGGAGATATTACTGGTGCCCGCTCTAGCAAATAGATGATTAATGGGAAGATAGTGGTAGTGATAGTGATTTATAAAGAAAAAAGGAGAGAAAACTCTAGTAAATCAAATATGAAAAGGGAGAAATCACAGCAGATAACATAGAAATTCAAAATATCATACAAGAATACCATGAATAACTTTATACCATGAAATTTGAAAACCTAGAAGAAATGAATAAAATTTTGGTACCTTAAAACCTCCCAAGACTAAATATAAAAAAATTGATACACCTCAGTAGTGCAGTTACCAAAACAGTAATCAAAAGTCTTCTCAACAATTAAAACTCAGACCAGGTGAGTTCACTATTGTGTTCTCCCAAACTTTCAAAGAGGACTACTTCCTTTTCCTCTCAGGCACTTTCAAAAAGTCAGAAAAAGAGACAAGGAGAGAACCTTGCATCATTGTTAGACAGACTGAAATGATTGTGAGTTTGGAGTTAGAACACTGAATGCCCAAAATTACGCAGGAATACCATAGCAGCATTATTCATAACAGTCAACAAGTAGAAACAGTAAAGATGCCTTAAACGATTATGAAGTCACTTACCAGTTCAATTACAGAATGAGTAAATAAAATGTGTTATATACACACAATGGATATGAACAATCCTGATCAAAAAGTAAATGAAACACCAACACGTGTTAAAACATCCCGTAACTTGAAAAAGTTATGCTCTATGAAAGGAGCTAGCCATGTTACCGAAATTGGATAATTTTATTTATAGAAAAATGTACCAAGTAGTCGAATTCACATGGACAGAAAGAAGAGTGTTTCTAGGGACAGGAATTAGGGAGAATGAAGACAAAGGATAATAGGAATGAATTTCCTCTTTGGGATTATAAAATGTTCTCTTTGTGTGTGTGTGTCACACCCAGCAATGCTCAGGGGTTACTCCTGGCTCTGCACTCAGGAATTATTCCTGGTGGTGCTCTGGGGACCATATGGGATGCCGGAGATCGAACCCGGGCCGGCACAGGCAGGTCGCGTGCAAGGCAAACACCCTACCCACTGGGCTATTGCTCCGGCCCCTAAAATGTCCTTTTTTAATAAATACTTATTATTTATTGAGATGAGATTTAAAAAAGTTGTTCATAATAGAACTGTTTCAGGCATACAATGTTCTAAAACCTACCACCAATATACCCAGGTTCCCTTCCATGTCCCAATCTGCCCTACATATACATAACATATATATGTGTGTGTGTATATATATGTATATATGTTATATATGCATACATATATAACATACATATATGTATATACATATACATACATATATATGTTATATATGCATATATATATAACATACATAACATACATATACATATACATATAACAAATTCATTTTTTATTACTTGGTCCAGTAAAAGTTAAAGGAATGTCCAATGAATTTCCTAATTAAATAGACAAACATCAGTTTGTGATGACTGTCACATTTTTTAACCTTCTTTTAAGATAGTAAGATACAACCATATGCATCATTAGTGAGTACCATACTCAGTGTCACATGATGAGAAGTTTCTCCTGCCTTTAAAAGGAGCTTTATCCTTATGTACTGTAATCCACAATCTGGAAGGGAAGGAAAAGAGAAAGAGATAGAGAGAAAGGGAAAGAAATAAAGAAACTGCCATGGAGTGGGGTGGGGAAGGGGGGAGGGAATCGGGGATGTTGGTAGTGGGAGATGGACACTGGTGGAGGGATGGGTGCTGGAACACTGTATGACCGAAACCCAAATATGAACATCTTTGTAACTGTATATCTAATGGTGGTATAATAAAATACTTTTTTAAAAAAGGAGCTTTATCAACACTACTTGGAAACCTGGTTTCATGGGTATGAATTGCCTAAACTGTTGCCTGTCCATGAAGTTCTGTATAGTTCCTTCAAATATGAATGATAATCTAGCTGGATGGAGTATTCTTGGTTAACTATTCATTTCATTGAGTTTTTGTACTATATTCTTCCATATTTATCTGGTGTGTGGTAGACAGTGGTAGATAGTAGAGGAAGATTTGGGCCACTTTACCAGTGGTGGCTCAGTAACCATGTATGCAAACAGTATAAACATTAGCATGTAAATCATGCTACCAAAATAAGATAAAAATTAAAAACATTTTAAAAACCCTTCAGTATGTAAAACTTGCCACTATTGGCCAACTGCTCTATTTCTACCTTAATTATCAGTATCTTATTTTTTATCACTGTATCACTGTATCACTGTCTTCCCGTTCATCTTCGATTTGCTCGAGCGGGCACCAGTAACATCTCCATATGACCTGTCTCATGCAAGTAGAGCCCAAGGGAACCTTCTTGCTCATTGTTTTTATCATTGTAAATAAAAGGCCAAGGCAAGATTACAAAATATTCTAAAAAGTAATAGTGGTAATGTCTTCTTTATCTTGTAAATATACACATTAAAAGGATAAAATCACTTGTCACTTATTTTCCTGTTGTTCATCGATTTGCTCCAGCAGGCACCAATAACATCTCCATTCATTGGGATTGAGGTCCATTATTGTTACTGCTTTTGGCATATCAAATACACCACGGTTAGCTTGGCAGGCTCTGCCATGGCTCTAGGTTCATCCCAGGGGGCCAGTATTTTTCTCTGTCAGACCATCAACCATCCAGGCCCACGAAACAGACCCCTGGGTGTAGACAAGCCTGTATCCTGTTTGCCACCTGCGGATGCACCGGGCACTGCAGCCACACCTGCAACACCTCGAGGGGCAGAAAAGATAAACTATGTCAATAAATTATTTTTATTTAGACACGATTCTTTTCAATGAATTCCAGGCATTCAGTGTTCTAAGTCCAACCCACCACCAGTGTCAGCGTCCCTCCACCAATGACCCAAATTTTCCAAATCTCTCCACAATGAAGAATTTTATGTCAGTATAGAAAAATACCTCACCACCAAATTCCTATACATTTTGCTTTGTAAAAGTACCGCTATGATGTAACCAGAAGGATTATTTATGCTTAATAATCAAGTCAGTCAGTAGTTCAAGTAGCTGCGAGAAAGACAGCACAGCTGTACCTTGCAGCCAACCAGGTGTAATCCCCAGCACCACATATGGTGCTCCCTGAGAACCATCAGGAGTATTCCCTGATCACAGAAGCAGGAGTAAACCTGGAGTACCACTGAGTGTCTCACACACACACACACACACACACACACAAACACACAAGTCAAATAGTACAATGTGAGTTATTCAATCAGTTTTTTCCAACTCCATGCACAAATGTTAAATTTATAAGACACATATGTACAATTTCTACAGCATAGAAAACAGAGATAATAAAGATATTAGTGGGGATTAGTGAGGAAAGACATTCAAATATTTTCAGACCTTTTACAGATATTTATTATACATTTCTTTCAGTCACTGAAGTTGTATGGGTGTTTTCACTCTTAGAATAAAGCAAAGGGACGTCTATTTTCAGAGCCTTAGAAGACATCTAAACTAACCTCCTTGTTTTACACAAAAGAGAAGTTCAGTGCTAAAAAGAAACAGATTTGATTAACTCATAAAATTCACTGCAAGATGTGACTCGGAAATGAAGGTTCTAAATTTGTGGACCAGTTCTTCTTTACAAATTTAGGTTAATCTCCTCAGAGTAAATGCAAATAGTTTGAAGAGAACCACCCATTTTGTTTTACAAGGGCTGCAATCTTTAATCAAATACAAAGAAGGAAGCTTAAACTATTCCCTTGATCACTTGATCGCTTGACTTTCCATTGTTCATCGATTTGCTCAAGTGGGCACCAGTAACATCTCCATACGTCCTGTCGTGTGCAAGTGTAGCCCAAAGACAACTGCTCACTCCAGGAACATGAAGCGCCTCAGACCATTCCTTCAGGTTATGGGAATGAGGTCTATAATTGTTACTGGTTTTTTGGCATATCAAATACAACACAGGTAGCTTGCCAGGCTCTGCGGTCCCCTCAAATGCTAAGAGAATCTCAGTATAGTTTCGTGTTTAGATCATCCTTCTGGCTTAATATCCTTAAACATTAAAATCCTCTAAAAGTCATGACTCTTTAGAAGACAGTAATGTCAGTAAGTAGAGTTCTTTTCTTAGAAACAAAACCTCAGCCTTATAGGTGAGTCAAGAGATTTTCTTCATTAGTCCCTCTTAGTTTTCCCTTCTGTGCCTTTCAGCTGGTGTTCAACTATTTTCCACTTCCCCCTTGCCATATATTCATCTCTCTGATCAAAATGTCCAAACAGGGTGGCGGTGATGTGGTATAGCTGTACAGAATTTGCCTTGCATTTGTGAGACCTTCAATTAGTTGCGCCCCACACAGAGAAAAGAAGAGAGAATGGAAGGAAAAGGGAGGTAAATACAGGAGAGGAGAGGGCAGAGGAGAGGAGGAGAGGAGGGGAGGAAGAAGTAAATACCCAAGCATATAGCAGAAAGGTGGAAACAAATCAGAAGGTGGAAACTGATCCTCCTGCTCACTTAGTCTGCCACAAAGACAGTCCGTCTTTGTGGTCAATTTGGCCTTTACTTTCCACCCAAAATAATAAACAAGTTACACTGCCACCTCTTTCTTTCACTTAGTTCATCATTGCTTATTTTAGCCTTTGAAAAATTAGTCTATAATGGCCACACAAAAGGGTAATAGTCCTCTCACAATTTTCCATGAAAGAAAGATTTAGGAAAGGATTGGAATTCTAAGTACTAAAAGAATAGTATTTTGTGTTTTTTTATTTTAAACAAACTATAGTTTGGAAAAGCAATGTGTTATGTTTATCATGTCAAGTTCTTGGAAGTACTTAAGTTGGATTTCACCCAAAATCTATAGCTCAGCATGTAATGCATAGTTTGCTGTCATATGGCTGCAAATTTTTACACTTATTATGCCAGGAATCACAGGTATGAATACGAAGGAGCTTATTTCTTAGACTTATTGTTTACTATCCCACTACTTCCCCACTATTTTATTCGAAACCATTCATTATTTACCAAGCGCTTTGCGTAACCATTTGTTTTCACTCAGATGCACTTAAAAAAAATCACCCTCTGCAAGACCTATAGACTAATTGATTGATTGTTAATTGCTGCCTATTGTGAAATATTAAATGTCGTAAACTATCCTAGATGAAAGACTTTCCTAGCAGCCACGGAGATAGCTCAAGGGTAGAGCACATACCCAATCTGTTCAAGCCCTGAGCTCAGCGCCTTGCATCACTGGCTGTGTATCTGGTCATTCCTGAGCACAGCTGACAGTGGACCCCCGTTTTTTAAAAAAGTAATTTTCATTAAGAACACAAAATGTATAAAATTTTATAATGCCCATTAAATGGTTATAACTATAGCTATTACCAGTGAAAGTTTTCATTATTATTTTAATTTTTACATAAAAATCACTTTTCCTGTCATGATAATCTGCTTCAAAATTCAGTTTCAAGTATACAAGAGTCATTATTGAAAGAAAAATGGGTACCTTTTAAACCTTGGGAATGGACTATTAAAATTAAATAACTCCAAATTTCAGTAAATTCTGGGCTAAATCAGTACACTACTCTAGTATCTGCAATTCAAATAAATCCTCTGAGAAATTGGCCAGTGATGTGCTGTTGAACTGAACAGATCTCCAAAATATCCTAACAGATTTCTTTCTTTCACTGTAGAATTGTTTCCATCTGGTGCTTAGATATTAAACCTGGAATATGTAAAGGCTGTCCCCTCTCACCCTGTTTGACTTCCAAATGCTGGCAAATAATTTGCATTGTGAATGAATTGAGACTTAAAATTTTGAACTTAACTGCACAGTTCTAAGATGCACAATTTAAAGGGCTAAATCTTCAAAGCAGTGGCTTTTTCTTTTAATTTTGAGAAATCGGAAATGAAAAGTGCATTGTTTGTACAATATTTTAACTCAGACCTGTTGTGCTTAATATAATAAAACTTTTCAATTTTTCCCAAGTTAAGGAAATGAAAACATGAAGAATATTGTAGCCCCATTTTATATGTTTACATTTACAACAGAACATGAACATCTAAAAACAGATGTGTGTTTAGCTAGGTAAGGATATATTTTGTACAAGTTCCAAATGCCTAGGTCAAAACAGTGATTTCTTCATGAGAATAGTTAGGGTCCTTCACAAGAATAGCAATATAGCTGACCTTTAAGACTAGAAAATTTTTTCATAGCATCACAATTGGAAAATACAGAGTTTCCTCTAAGAAGCATAATTGCTTCCAGAACTGTTTAAATCATCACAAGGGAAATGTTTATATGAAGTGTGCAATAGCCATAGGAGTGAATAAACCAATTCTATGCACACTGCAGTATAAAAGCCTAATAGTTTGGGCTCCACACATACACGCCGCCTTTGAGCATGCGTGTACGAGAACCATGTGCAATAAATAACTGAGTTCAATCTCTGTCTTTTTGTCATTAGTCTTGCAATTTTTACCCATCCTTCTTTAACTTACCAGAATATATCCTGAGCTTCCAGAGTAAATGGTTTTCTAGTTCTGGGCCAGAAGGATAGCAGAGCACGTAGGGCACTTGCCTGGTACATGGCAGTCTGGGATTCGATCCCTGGTATATATGGTTGCCCAAGTCCCACCAGGAGTGAGCCCTCAGTTCAGAGCCAAAAGTAAGCCCTGATCAACAGCTGGTGTGCCCCACCCCATCCCCCAATACAGTAATCCACTTCACATGCACCTCCTCCTCACCATTTATTTCTTGTCTGCTGTTCCATCATACTTTGTCTACATCGTCTCTTATTGAATTGCTTACTTTGATTTCTTTCTCTTAAATTTGATCTATCTTGATCTTCTGAACTACTTTTGGATGCTCTACTAAACTATACATTCCACATCCATTTAATGACTAATAAAGAAAAACTGACTTCCTCCACAGTACAGGAAATGACTTACCATCTCTGTACAGAATGGTCACTGTTAACTTAAAAATAGATGGTCAGACTTCTTCGTCTGAACGAATGGTTTGATGCCATTGGGCTATACTTGCCCGTGATAGGGTCAAATGGAAATGTTACTGGTGTCCGCTCGAGCAAATCAATGAATAATGGGATGTCAAGTAATAAGTGATCAAGTGAAAGACACAGAGAAGAAATCGACAGCTCTTGGTAAAACAGAAAAAAAATGTTCTGTGGAAAAACAAAATCACTTGACTAATTTTTGTAAGCAAATGGAGGTCTCTTTTTAAAGCACTTTTATAAACCAAACTCTGAGGATCCAGTATCTTGATGCAAATATCTGCAAGTCAAAAGATTACTTATGAATGAGAATTTTCTAATTCTTACCAAAAATTCTTGCTAAAAATAAGTAAAGACTTCCCTTAAAACTTCAAGATAGTGTGGAATTGAGTTCTCCAGTTTCCTGTCATGGAAACTATTACAGTATCTCTTTTGAGCTAATATTGAAGATAATATTCTAGGACAGATAGTACTAAAATATCAAATATGCTGTAACTAAAATTTGAAAAAGACCCAAAATTCTCACTGTTATTTTCAATATATAAGTATAAAAAATCAAAATGTGTATTTCTGGATAATACAAATACACACATATAAAAATACCTACGCACAATCCATGCTGAAAAATGAGAATGTAATTGTTTTTATCCTTTTATCTATTTTGAAAGTAGGAAAAACTGTCTCAGAGGAAAAGTTGCATTTTCCTTTAGCTCATTATTCCTTTCTCTCTACCATTTATCCTCTTTTCCAATCCTTTCCCCTCAGTTTGCTCCATCTGCATTACAGTGGTACAGAGTCAGAGAAAGAGTAGGGTTTGATGTTGGGTGGTCTTAGTAAAGCTTTATTCTTTGGCCAGCCTCTTCACAGACTGGAAAGTAGCCAGGAATTTCCAATATTAGGGATAGACCCTTGGAAAAGTTGCATGACATATATCAGGATATATGTCAATAGATTTGTCGCAACTTCATATGAAAAACTGAACAACAGAGCCTTGTCAGCTAAATCAATGATTTCTCCCAAATTTAAAACACATCCTTGTGTGAGTAAACGATGGCTCTTATTTGCTTTCAGTGTTCATTTATTTCAGCTTATTGTTTGACATCTCCCACAAGCTGAGCCAGGAAACTCATGGCTGTGCTTAAAAAGTTCACTTCACCCCCCACATTTATTTTTCTTAATTCATCTGATTGTTTATTCTCTCTTCTACTCACAAAGTTTTATGGAATCAGTGTCCAAAAAAAAAAATTTTCTTTTTTGCATCTAAGCACAATTTCAGAAACTATACATAAAATTTTCCTCATGGTTCCTCCTTTTTTATTATAAAATTATATTAGATACAGATTTGTTTGGAAAGGTCAGTTGTGTTTTTTTAATTAAGGGAGTAATAAAATGTTCTTTTTCCTAAAGTAGACTCAGAAAAAAAAAGAGAAGTTATTTCTCCCAAAAGAGACTTAACCCTCCTGAATTGAGTTCAACTTATAGGGGAGAGGAAATCATGTGTGTGGATATATTTTCATGACATTTGAAAGGGTCTAACTTTTGGGTACCTGGCAACAGAGTAAAATTATCCACAAAGTTTTATGTTTTTTTTGTTTGTTTAATGACAACACCATTTTAACAAGAATAACCAAACTTCTACCTGATAACAAAATGGCAGAATCCGCACTCAACAATATATAGGTCACAGACTTCCAAGTGAAATCTGTATCAAAAGCTAATTTGAGCATTTCTTCAAGAAAAAAATATAAAATAGTTACAATTGATATAAATTCCTAAGACTTATGAATTTCCACTACTTTTTCTTCAAGAGAAAACTTATTTATTTGATAGCTATTGAGTTAGAAGTAAGACGAGCAATATTTAAAATGGAAATATTTGTAATATATTATTTATTTGCTTCCTCCAGGTAATGCTAAAATATTGCAAACTTGTTCAAACAGGTTCAAGAAATAGCATTAGAGAATATGAAATAACATTAGAAAATAATATTAGAAAATAAAAATATTATTAGAAAATATGATGATGATTTTGTATAAAAATGTTTTATTCAGGTCAGCACAAATAGAACTACCATCTTATGTACCAAGCCAACTTGAGTATATATTTTAATAAAATAAATATACAGATATTCCCAAAGAGTTATTTCTATGGCTGTGTTTGTCACAGAATTACTCACAGTAACCATGAACAGAAACAAGGTAAGGGTCAAAAAATGGATTTTTATCCAGTCATCAGTTCTCGAGCATACTGGTTGTTTCCAGGTTCTGGCTATTGTGAATAGTGCTGCTATGAAAATAAAAGTGCGGACTGTGTTTCCGCTGTGTGTTTTTGGCTTCCCAGAGTAGATTCCCAGGAGTGGTATGGCTGGGTCAAATGGGAGTTCAATTTCTAGTCTTTGGAGGAATGTTCATATTGTTTTCCAGAAAGGTTGTACAAGTCGACATTCCCACCAACAATGTATGAGAGTCCCCTTTTCCCGCATCCATGCCAGCACTTGTTGCTTTTACCCTTTTGGATATGGGCCAGTCTCTGTGGTGTGAGGTGATATCTCATTATTGTTTTGATTTGCATCTCTCTGATGATTAGTGATGATGAGCATTTTTTCATGTGCCTTTTGGCCATTCGAATTTCTTCCTTGTCAAAGTTTCTGTTCATCTCTTCTCCCCATTTTCTAATGGGGTTGGCTGTTTTTTCTTATATAGCTGTACCAGTGCCTGATATATTCTGGATATTAACCCCTTATCAGATGGGTATTGGGTGAATATTCTTTCCCATTCTGTGGACTGTCTTTCTATCTTGGTCACTGTTTCTTTCGAGGTGCAGAAGCTCTTTACTTTCATGTAGTCCCATATGTTTATATTTTCTTTTAGTTGCTTTGTTGCAGCTGTTAGGAAAAATGAAGTTATGAAATTTGCCTATAAATGGATGGACATGGAAAGGATCATGTTGAGTGAAATTAGTCAGAAGGAAAGAGAAAGACAGAGTGACTACATTTATTTGCATGACAAATATATCAGGTGATCTTACCAAAAGTGGAAATTAACACAAACATGTGGGAGTCAGAGGTTAGGTAAGATAGAGGAAGGGAACGTGTGTGAATAAATGTCAAAAGGACTAATACCAACATAGAACTGAGCATTAAATACAGGCAAAAAAATGCACATGATGGTTTCTAAGTGTATGTAGTGCAACCCACAGTGTGTAAGAGAAGGAAAAGAGAGAGAGGGAGAGAGAAAAGAGATAAAGAACCTGCCATGGAGGCAGGCTATGGGAGCGGGGAGGGAACTGGGTACATTGGTGGTGGGAAATGGGCACTGGTGGAGGGCGGGGTGCTGGAACACTATGTGACCGAAACCTCCAAACATGAACAACATTGTAATTGTTTATCTCATGGTGGTATAATCAAATGTTTAAAAAAAAAAAAGAAAAAAAATGGATTTTTAAAAAGTGATAGAGAGGCCGGAGTGATAGTCCAGCGGTAGGGGCGTTTGCCTTGCACACGGCCGGCCTGTGCTGGCCCGGGTTCGATCCCCGGCATCCCATATGGTCCCCGAGCACCGCCAGGAGTAATTCCTGAGTGCAGAGCCAGGAGAAACCCCTGAGCATTGCTGGGTGTGACCCAAAAAGCAAAAAAAAAAAAAATAAAATAAATAAATAAATAAAAAGTGATAGATACATACATATGAAATATTGGCAAGGTATAGTGTATAATGTCACGTCATGTATGTTTTTCTGCATCTTTCATATTAAAAGGCTGTCTGGTTATCAGTTCTTAACCTGCCCAGCGGGTCCCAGGCTGCAGAGGCGGGTGGGGAAAAAGTGATCATCTCTCTCCCCTTCCAGCCTCACATGAGCCACCCGTGAGGGCCACCTATATCAGTCTAACACAGAAAAAGACTGGGCCCTCTGGGATGAACCCACAGCCACAGCGGAGCCCGGCAAGCTACCCGTGGTGTATTCAATATGCTAAAACAGTAACAATAATGGATCTCATTCCCAATGAATGGAGGCGTTACTGGTGCCCACTCGAGCAAATCGATGAACAACGGGAAGACAATTGATACAAGTGATAGATGTATACATTGAATATCATTCTACCTTAAAACAGAAAGGTATATTGATATTAATTTTGACAGTGTAGATGAACATTGAGAAAATTTTCTAAGTAAAATAATTCAGAGAAAAGCAAATGCTACAGAACTGATGAATACTGGATAGCAAAAAAATCTATTTTGATGCTAACAGATGACACAGTTACAAAATGCTACCCTTCAACTGACTAATTCTTCCCAAGCATAGTCATGATACAGGAAGCTAGAAGATACGACCAGTCTCTCGGGCACCCACACCGAGATTAGCCCCTGTTTCCCCCACCCCTCATGTTGTCTCAACCTGTTTCTGTTCCCACGAAACAAGGCCCAGATGCTGACTTAGAGCAACTCAGCAGAATATTTAAAGATAGGATTCAAGAAGTATCTGAATGGAAAGAGATATGTATGTCAGCTATATTTCTTACAATGCCTGTCCTATTTTCTATCAGTCCTGACTCACATACATAGTTCCACATTCACATTCAAGAAAGGGTTATAAACCTCGACAAAAGACAAGGCTTTCTCTCTTACTCTGGAGTAAAGATCCACTTTTCTTTATAAATATCCTATTCTCTTACCAAATTTTTTCTTATACCTGTAATTCTGGACAAACATGGGGCAGAGCTGCTACTTGCTCTCCCTGTGCCGAACCGCTCACGGGCGCCCAGGAGGGATGGCGGGTTCTAGCCCTGGCCCGCCACCCCAGCAGAGCCTTGAAGCGAGCCAGGCGAACCCCCACTCCATGAGGGCCTCCATTTTCCACATCCGGACTTCTCTCTCGTCAGAACTCCACCCAGCACACCAGCTTATCACAGCCCTGCTGATCGAGATGTACCCTGCTGCATTCTTTTTTTTAATCCGGCCCAGGTATGCTGATCCAGAGACAGATATGGGGCAGAGCTTCTACTTGCTCTCCCTGTGCCCAGCCACTCACGAGGCGCCCAGGAGGGATGGCGGGTTCTAGTCCTGGCGCCACCCCAGCAGAGCCTTGCAACGAGCCAGGCGACCCCCCCCCCACTCCATGAGGACCTCCATTTTCCACATCCAGACTTCTCTCTTGTCAGAACTCCACCCAGCACACCAGCCTATCACAGCGCGGCTCGGTTCATCAATAAATGCTGGACTTAGAGATGACTACAAGAGTATGCTACCTGCAAGGCAGAGCCTGGCAAACTACCTGTGTCGTATTTGATATGCCAAATACCAGTAACAATTATAGGCCTGATTCCAGAATGGATTGAGGCTCTTTATGTTCCTGGAGCAAGCAGATGCCCTTGGGCTCTACTAGCTTGAGACAGGACATATGGAGATGTTACTGGGGCCCGCTCGAGCAAATCGATGATGAGCGGGAAGACAGTGATACAGCGATACCTGTAATTCTGCCCTCCGACGCCCTGATGGATCTATCACATCTTCCAGAAAAGCAATGGAGAAGATTATCCAGGACTTCTACTCAAATCTCTTTGATAGTCACATCCACCTGCCCACATACCAAATTCCACAGAATGGATATGTCATTCCCAACGTTCTCCCTTCTGAAATCCGACATGTCATCTAGTCGGTAAAAGAAGGGAACAGCACCAGGCCCAGACAAAGTCAGACCCGAACACCTGAAGAATCTGCCGTCAGTACTCATCAATATACTAGTTCGGCTCTTCACACGCTACATGTCCGAATGCAAGGTGCCCTCCCAATGGAAAACCAACAGGACAGTTCTACTGTTCAAGAAGAGAGACATTCACGACATCGGCAACTATCGCCCCATCTGCCTGTTGTCTGTCATCTACAAGCTGTTTACACGAGTCATCCTGAACAGGATTAGCAGAACACTAGATGAAGGACAACCATGCAAGCAAGCAGGCTTCCGTAAAGGATTCAGCACAATCGACCATATCCACACAGTAACCAAGCTCATTGAGGTTTGTAGGGAGTACAAGATGCTGCTCTGTCTCATGTTCATTGATTTACAGAAAGCCTTTGATTCTGTGGAGACTGAAGCGGTCATCTAAGCCCTAGCCAAATAGGGTGTTCAGACCCAATACATCAAGATCCTTCGTGAGCTGTATTACGGATTCACCACCAGGATCTCACCATTCTACAAAGGAGTGATCATTAATGTGAAAAGAGGGGTTCGACGGGGTGATACCATTTCACCAAAACTCTTCAGCGCCACCCTCGAGAACATCATGCAACAATTAGAATGGGAAGGAATGGGAGTGAAGATAGATGGTCGGCAACTACACCACCTCCGCTTCGCTGATGACATCGTTCTAATAACACCAAACATTAGCCAAGTGGCACAAATGCTGGCTGACTTTGACCAAGAATGTGGAAAGATAGGTCTACAGCTGAATCTAAAGAAAACCATGTATATGAAGAATGAACTAGTTCCAGAGGCCCCATTCACTCTCAATGGAACAAAAATCTCTAAATGCAGCAGTTATGTGTACCTAGGTCGAGAAATCAACATGATGAATGACCTAAAACCTGAGCTGCGCAGGAGAAAGAGAGCAGCATGGAATGCCTTCAAAGGCATCGAAAAAATAGCTAAAAGGACAAGGAACCTCCGGCTCTGGGCACATCTCTTTCTCCCTGCATTAACATACCCTGTTCTCCCTGCATTAACATATGCCTCAGAGACCTGGGCCCTATGAAAGCAGGATGAGAATGCTATTCAGGTCTCCCAGAGAGGAATCAAAAGAGCTATGCTTGGAATATCACGCCTCACTCAAGTGAAAGAAGGAATCTGGAGTTCTGACCTCCGTCGCTATTCCAGAATCAGGGACGCTGTCTCGTTTGCCAAGGCGTCAAAAATCAGATGGGCTGGACATGTAATGCAATTTGGAGACAACCGCTGGACTAGAGCCCTTACCGACTGGATCCCACGGGATGTCAAAAGATCACGTGGCCGCCCTCCTACAAGATGGTCAGACTTCCTTGTCAAGACCCTGAAGGAACGGATTGAGGCTCTTCATATTCCTGAATCAACCAGATGCCATTGGGCTACACTGGCACGTGATAGGGTCCAATGGAAATATTACTGGCGCCCGCTCGAGCAAATCGATGAATAAGGGGTTGAAGTGATCAAGTGATCAAGTGATCTGTAATTCTCCCAGTGAATTCTTTCACGTATCAGGTGGTCCATACATGGCACCCAACAATAATCTCACTTACATGTGGAATATGACACCGTCAAGTCCACAGAAGCAGAGGAAGAATGGGTGTATGGGGGGAGAAAAATATCAAAGATAACAAGATAAATGATTTCAGTTATAGAATGAATAAGCTATAAAATTTTAATGTATCATATTGTGACTGTAGATATTAATAATGTATTATGTAACAGAAATTTGCTTACAATTGACTAAGCAAAAGAATTAAAAATTTGCTTACTATTCACTAAGCAAAAAAAAGCAATTAACACATATCACATTTTGTGATGTGATATGTGTTAATTAGTTCATTGTAATCATTTCACATTTTATAGCATCATTGGGGGTATGTGCTTCCTTTGCACGCAGCTGGCCTGTGTTCAATCCCCCATATCCCACATGGTCCCCTGAGCCCACATGGGTGGTCACTGAGAACAAAGCCAGGAGTAAGCCCTGAACACCTCTGAGTATGCCCAAAACACACCCCACAAAAATAATTAAAAATTAAACATAGTATTTTATACATTGTATGATGGAATGATTTTTGTCTTTCAATCATCATCATTAAAGCTGAATTATCAGTACACAATAAATAAGCATTTGACTCATAAGAAAAACTATAAATAAACTAAACCAGAACTGATGATATGTTGTCAAACATAATACATACAAGTACGATTGCAACCTTATTTTCTGGAGCCTGAGAAATAGTTTCCTGGCAATGCTTATATATGGCAATGCTTGGTTCATTCCCTGACACCCCATATGGATTCTCAATTCCCACCAAGAGCGATCTAAGAGAACAGAGCTAGGAGTAAGCCCTGAGCACCATTGGGTGTGGCCCAAAAAACAACTAAATAAAAAACCAAAATACATTTTCCAAAGTGAAAACAATACTAAATAACATTGATCATCATTAAGCACTGCAAAAAATTGCAAATTAGCAATATAAATGATACTGAAATTAATAGGAAATAAGTAGATTTGATCACTCAGGTGAATAAAGTTAATGATATTTGGTCATCATCCATAGTTTCTGGATAACAACTACCAAAAAGTTTTAGAATTTTTTTAGTGTATTGTCATCTAGGTATATTTTGTTATGTTAAAGGGTGAACATAATATATATGCAGAGAGAGTTCAAACTAAACAGAATTCTCAAATACACTGCTTGTATCTGAAAATTTCTTGTCAATGTGGGAAACAAGGTAGGCAGGAAGCAACTTTTAAAATTCTAAAAAAGAATTGTCAACTTAGAATTAAAAATTGTAAATTCATAAAAAAAATAAGTTTACGTTGCTTCCTGATATAAAAAGCCACAAAAAATACATTACCTGCATAATCCCAACAACTGAATTTAAAAAAACGTGTGAACACGAAGATACACACTTTTAAATAATCTGTCTACCTAATAATATAATTCAAAAGACAAATTAGGTTGTGCCTCTTGGAGTCAGAGTGATAGTACAGCAACTAGGGCATTTGCCTTGCACTTGACAACCTGAGTTCAATCCCCAGCATCCCAAATGGTCTCTGAGCACTGCCAGAAGTAACTTCTGAGTGCAGAGTCAGAAGTAACCGCTGAGCATTTGCCTGGTGTGACCCCTAAAAAAAATATTTCTTGCAGAAGTACAAGGCAATTGTTGGAATAAAATTGGTCCCTCCACCTCCCCTTAAAATACTATATTTACATTCTAAATCCTAATGTCTCAAAATGTAGACTTGCCTGAAAAATATGGTTGGTAAATTTATAATTAAATTTTGTTAGATTAAGGAAAAGTTAAGAGGAGATAATGCTACATTCTAATATGAAACAAATATAGGAAAACCACTATGTAAAAACATTGGGATGAATTAGCTACACTATTGCAAAAGGAGCACCAAGAATTATTAGAATGTAGGAAGAGTCTAGGAGTGACTACACCCAGAGTCTCAAAAGGATAATAACTCTTAGGGAAAGTTGGAGTTGGTAAATTTTGTAGAAAGTGAGAATGGAAGGGAGGAAGGGAGGAAGAGGAGAAGGAGGAGGAGGAGGAGGAGGAGGAGGAGGGAGGCAAAGGAGGAGGAAGAGGAGGAGGAGGAGGAAGAAGAAGAGGAGGAAAAAAGAGGAGGAGGAGAAGGAGGAGGAAGAGGAGGGAGGAGGAAGAAGAAGAGGAGGAAAAAGAGGAGGAGGAGGAGAAAGAAGAGGAGGAGGAAGAGGAGGAGGAGGAAGAGGAGGAGGAGGAGGAGGGAAAATGCCTGCTATAGAGGCAGGCTGGGGAATGGGGGAGGGAATCTGGGGACGTTGGTGGCAAGAAATGTTCACTGGTAGAGGGATGGGTGCTGCAACATTGTATGACTGATACCTAATCATGAACAGCTTTGTAAATGTCTATCTCACGGTGTTATATTAATAGACAGACAGACAGACAGACAGACAGACAGAGAGATAGAGAGATAATAGAAAGAAAAGGAGGAAGGAGAAAAATATCATAAGCATAAAAAACGGTCTCTATAAATAACTATAAAAGAATAAATGTGGAGCATTTTAAGCCAACCAGCTGTAGTACATTTTTATGGAAATCCTACAAAACTAACATGGCATATTAAAGTGTGTGTTATTCTACTTCAGTTGTACTTAAAAAGAAGTTGGGGGAGACCAATTAAAACTTATATTAACAGAAATCATCTAGACAAAAACAAATTATCCTGAAATTATAAAATAATTTTAACTCAATGAAAGCAAAAACTGATTCTTTGAATGAATCAATAAAATTGACATATATCCAGTCACAATGATTAGGAAAAAGTAAAAGAAGACAAAAGTTACCATTAATGTGAATGAAAGAGAGAAAAGACCAGTTACCAAGAACATGAATGAGAAGTAACATCACCATAGATTTTAAGAATTTTCAAGGAATAAGGGAACATTGGGAACATATTTATGGCAACAAATTTAACAACTTAGAGAAGTGGAAAATTTCCCAAGGACACTACTTGGGAAGTTCATGCCCACTCAAGAAAGAAATGGAAATCTCAACTATTAAAAATATTTAATTATAGTTAGCTTTCCTACAAAGAAAATTCCAGAATCAAATAATTTTACAGACCATTTTCCAAAAATATTTAAGGAGGAAAAGCTAATTATACAATATTCCTAAGAAATTTAAAAAGAATTGGGAGTGAGAAAATGAAGTCAAATCAAGTTACAAAATCAATCCAATACAGACTCTGTGTTAGGTCTCTGATGCTACAGATCCGATGACAAATCAGAAGTGCTAAACGTCACATGTCAGATCAGAGCATTAGTACAGTGTGTAGAGCATTTGCCTTGCAAGTGGCCAACAAGGATTTAATCCCGGCATCTAATATGGTCCCCTAAGACTGCCAGGAATGATCCCTGAGCACAGAACCAGGAATAAGCCCTGAGTACTAGAGGTTATGGCCCCCACATACACACACACAAAAAAAAAAGAAAACTAAGTGTCAGATTATTTTACTCAGGGTTTCAGAATTGCAGTTCAGAAGATTCAGACACAGGAACACTTAAGCTGTGTGTCTGAGTTCCTAGGTAGCCACTCAATTTGAAAAATTTCAATCTGAATCAGGGGAAGAGCAGGGGGAAGAGCGGGGGAGAGCGGACCTCTGTCTTTTGTACTTTGTACTGTATCAATAGTATTATCAATTGTATCACCTTAAAATGTCAAAATCTATCACTGTCAAAATTATTAATTCATGTTTTACTTCTGTCTTAAGTTAGATGACAATTCTTCAAAATCATTGTCCTTTTTGAACTAGCATTTCTCTTTGTAAACTTCTATAATACAATCTTCATTTATTTCTGAGAACACATATACAAACTATCACTATCACTATCACTATCTTCCCGTTAATCATCTATTTGCTAGAGCGGGCACCAGTAATATCTCCATATGTCCTGATTCATGCTAATAGAATCCAAAGGCATCCACTTGCTCCAGGAACATAAAGAGCCTCAAACCATTATATTAGGTCACGGGAATGACCTAATATAAATATTACTGGTATTTGTTATATAAAATACTACACAAGCAGCTTGCCAGGCTTGATGTGCAGGTGGCATACTGTTGTAGTCACCTCTAAATAAAGCATATAGTGTTGAACCGCGCAGCCGCTAGCGGCCACGCAAGCTGGGCTGTGATAGTCTGGTCTGCTGGGTGAGGTTGTGAGTAGAGGGAAGTCCGGATGTGGAAAATGGCGGGCCCCATGGAGTAGGGGAGTGTGGTCTGGCTTGTTGTGAGGCTCTGCTGGGTGGCAGGCCAGGGCTAGAACCCTCCATGCCTCCAGGGCGCCTCACAAGGAGCAGCTCTGCCCCATGTCTGAGAGTCTCTCAGACATACAAACTAGATATCAAGCAAATTGAATCTAGCTCTCTATGTCAAAATCCAAAGTTTCTCATCTGTAGAAGCCTCAAAATTGACCTCTTATGGATGAGAAGATAAAGAAATTGTGTTATATATGAACAATGGCAATAGTACCTATTGTTGAGAAATGGGAAACTTTTGCATTTGTCTGCAATGGATGAATTTGGAGGTTGTCATGATTACTGAAATGAGTCAAAAAAGTAAATGATAAACACTTGGTAATCTCACTTGAAGATGTAATACTAAGAGTTTAGAGTTCAGTGGTCCATGTTATGCTGGGGATCAAGTGCAGGGCACGTGCTTGGCATGCAGCAGACTGCAATGATCCCCTGCACCATATGTGGTTCTCTTTGAACAGGCAGTATTGATCCCTGAGCACAGAGCCTGGAGTAAGCTCTGAGCACCACTTGGTATAGGTCAAAACTTAAAAAATATATATGTATTTATGTGACCACACCAAAATGAAGGTATATATAAAAAGCAACTACTAATATACATGAGGACAGATATTGATAGTACAAGAGGAAGAGGAATTTAAAGTCCCACTCTCGCCATTATATAGATCAGCCAGACAGAGAATCCAAGGAAACAGCAGCTATGATTGTGAAATTGAAGTATATGTGATAGACATTACATAACTTTTAATGCCCCCAAATTTCAAATCTGCTTTCTTTTCATATGCATACAAAACATTCACAATATTCCACACTAAGGCACACAGATAGGGCTAAGTAAACTCATGATTATTGATGGCATAATGAGTATCTTTTCAGATCACTAAGGAATAATACTATGAATGAGTCAGAAATCTAAAAAAAAAACACTCAGATACTAAGAGACTAAACAACATACTCTTAACTTAATGGGCAAATGAAGAAATCAAGAAATAAAATTAATTCCTAAAATAAAATGAGAATGAAGACACAAACTAGCAAACAAATGGAACACAGCAAAGGCAACATTAAGAGGGCGTTCACAGCACTATAGGATTATACAAGGAAACAAGTAAAATCTCCAATAAAGAATTGAATGTCACTCCCTAAGGAAGTGGAATCGCAAGGGGGGACAGGGGGAACCGAGTCAGCACAAAAATAAAACAATAACAATTCCACAAAAATAAAGAAATAGAGAAAAAAGGAGTCATGAGACCAAATCATCCCATAGAGATCAATCTACTTGCTGAAAACTCATTGGCCTTCTTAGAACTGGGTGGATAGAATGAATCCAAGGACTGCTTCTTTGAAAGAATAAACAAGATTGGCAAAACTCTTAGCTAGACTCTAAGAAAATGATAAAAAACTTATAAATAGTAGGATCATAAATAAAAGAGTATAAATTTCAACAGATACCACATAAATACAAGTAATAACAAAATACTACTATGAATAACTATATGCCACAAAGTTGGAGAACAAAGATAATAGACACACTTTTATAAGATGTAATCAAGAAGAAAGAGAAAAACCTGAACAGGTTGATGCTTAGCAAAGAAACTGAAATTGTAGTTAAAAGTGCATAATAATAATAAGAAACTGAAAAAGGAAAAAACCTTCTCCCAAACGACTGTTCCTCCACTCTATAATCAGAACATAAACAACTATCCATGAAGTAGAACTAAATGCTGCAGAATTCTGGACTTATTTTCTATTTTTAAATTTTCTGAGATTCTTTTCTAAATGCTTTGTCTGAATTCAACATCTATATACCTGTGACTGCATCCAGAAATTATCTCTGCCGCCATTGGACAAGTCCAGTTTGCAGAGGGTTTAACAGATCTACATGCTTGGATGAAATATATCTCAAAAATAAAAGCTTTAAAAAAGTCTGGTCATTGCAATTCAGAATCAAAGTTTTTTTATAATGCAGTCACCACAGTATTCATTTACCCACTATAAAATTATCTGCTGTAATCTCTACTTATGGATATGGATAGCTAAATAGAAATATATAAACAAACAACATCAAAAGTGCCTTTTTGGCTAACTGCCACCCTGCTACTTCTGTACTGAAGCCAATTATAATGACATCACTTCATGTCCTTTACTGACCTTCCTACTTATGTTGCCAAAATGTATTCAATTTCTTCTCTACAATTTGTCTTCTCCCTCCCTTTCTTTGTTTCTTTAAATAATGACTTGACATCACTTGACCTCAACCTACAATTTTGGCTGATAATATCACTGAGCAATTCGCTTATATAAATGGCTTAGCATAATCATCTGTTGTGTCACAGAAAAATGTGTGTGGAAGGAAAAACTTGGATTTGTATAGCACAGAGTTGAAGATAATTCTTTTTAAATATTCTGGAAAACATACCTCCACTAAGCATTTAAGATAAAAAGTTCTATCACTCTGTAGAAATCTACATGTTACTATACTAATACATATCATTAGAAATCCCACAGGTACATATTCATTTGAAAATTCTGTAAATAAAATCATTCTGTCCCCCAAAATTGAAAGTTAACATCATTACCTGTTAGCTGAGGTCTTCTAACATAACTGAAGTCTTGAATTGGAAATCCATTAATACTGAAAAAAGAAACTAAAATTATTGCTTTACTTACTTGAAAGAAAGTTAATCTCTTTTGAATATTAGAACAAAATTATTCTTTTGAAAAAAATGACCCAGTTAAAAAATTACTGATGGTATAATTATATAATGAAATTTTTGCTAGGCTACATTATGATGTTGACTCATAATCTATGAATTCACACATACTAATTAAGGATTATTACCATTTTTAAGCATGAGAGCTTTCTGTTGTTAAAAGAAAACAATTTCTTGTCTGGACAAATGTTTTAAAAAAACATTTTTAAATGTTCTTTTTTATTGTCCAGTCAGTGTTTAGCACAGTGCCTGCTATGTATTTTTTGACTAATACACATGCTCTGAATATTTCAATAGTAACCAATTTAAAGCACTAACATGTCAGTGATTAAAAGCTGTTTTGTATAATTTGTAAAATCGTCTGGGTTCAAATCTTGGTTCTATTCTTTTTTGAGTATGCTAAGCTAGAAAAATTAACTGACTCTTCCAGTTTCTCATCTTAAAATATGCTTATTAACAGTCCTAAACTCAGGAAAGTATGACGAAAAATAATGAGTTGATGCATGGAAACTTTTAGAATAATCATTTTACGGCAAAGATAAGAGTTGAACCAACTATACTTTTATTAACTAATTACATGGGTATATATAAGAGTTTACAGGATTTTTTTTTCACATACAGCATTCAGAATGGCAAAAAAAAACTTTAAAGACTAGGTAAAACAAATATCTGACTTGGGCCAGAGCGATAGTCCAGCTGGTAGGGCCTTTGCCTTGCACGCCCGGCCTGTGCCGGCCTGGGTTCAATCCCGGCATCCTATATGGTCTCCCAAGCACCGCCAGGAGTAATTCCTGAGTGCAAAGTCAGGAGTAGCCCCTGAGCATTTCCGGTGTTGTTGCAGGACACCTAAAAGCCTAGGCCTCTGCATCTGCCCTGGATTGCCTCCTGCAGGTCACTTCATAGATAGGGGGATAGTCTGAATGTGGTAGTCTTATCTGACCATGTATTCTGTACTGGCTGGTATAAATATTCTCTCATGCTACCACAATCATCGTGGGACTAGCTAGATCTTACCATCATATTTGCCTGGCCATGTTGGATCTCTAAGTAATTAGACCAGAGAGAAATGCTGTTTCCCCTCCAAGCAAGCAAGTATGGCTCCCTGATAACTCAAAGGCAACTAAAATACAAAACTACCGTGAAGTAGATGAGACTCTTGTAAAGGCTTGGAGAAATAGTTAACTGGCATTAGTATTAGTCTTTGGTACAGAGACATGCCATCTCAGAAACCCCTTCTCTACCCTATAAAGGCAATTCCAGGCAGATCTTGGCTTAAGATATTAGGTGAGGTGCTGGGAGAAATTACCTGAGGGCATTTGATCCTTCCTGCCAGGGAAGTTACATTTAGCTTATAGTTTCTCCCAGCTCTGCTAGGAGGCTTTTAATTAGCTCTGGGTCCTTGTAAACAACCAGATGGTCTCCTGAAGTTGCTACATTTCTATAGAGCTATTTTCCTGTTTTCATCTCTAGATAACCCAGCCCAGAATGGGCTGGGCTGGGGAGTTTGGGCTGATTTCTAGCTATAAAATAAGCTGCAAGAAGAAAGAAGCTCTCTTTTTCCCCCCTTTTGCCATTTCGGCTTCCCTTGGTGTTTTGCTTCTCCGTCCTCTCCATTCTCTGTTGGGCCTCAACACGTGGTGGCAGCCATCTTGGCCTACAACTGGCTGGGGCCTAGCTGGGAACCCAGAGTCCGGAGGTTTTCCTTGCTCTTGGATTGTATATTGGAACCTGTGATAGTAAAGCCCTTTTAAAACTGCATCGGATTCCTGAGTCTTCATCCTTCCCGCCCGGCTCGGAGGTAGAAGGGAACTTCGCTACCCAGCACTGTCGGGGACCCCAGCAGAGCTCTCCGACAGGGTGTGACCCAAAAAAGCAAAAAAAAAAACTGACTTTCTGCTGAAAAATAATAGCCCAAAATTGATAAAAGTAGAAAACACAACTTGATCCATGGTCCACAATGTTGAATTTCACACCTATTCCACTGTACACACCTGAAAAGATTCTTTCTCTAATGTATGAAATATGAGTAAAATCATAAAATAATTTTGCTAAAATTTTAGGAATTCACTACTCTTAGTGGCTAAATATTGTAGAGAAAACAAAATGAATGATCAAATTTCATTCTTAAATAGTTTTCTCACATCATCATGGTTAATCATTTTTCCCTTTTTCCCTCTATTGTGGCAATACTCAGGAGTCATTCAGACCAGAGTTCACATATCTGGCTGTGGAGCTCTCCAGAGCTGACATATCTGATTATAGACTTAGCCCAATATGTACTCATAAACATTTTAGCTGTGTCATTACACACATTCTGCTCACCAGGGATCACTGTGACACTCACACACGTACTTACCGATGGTGAGCTGAAACTTTTGTGTGTGTGTGCAACACAGTTGGAAATCACATTCTTTAGTTGTGCTCCTGCATACCTGGCTATACACCTGAGATCTAACACACTATTGTAGTACCTTAACACACTATTGTAGCATATTGTATATATAGTACTATATTGTAGTATAGTGACCATGCTCAGTATATGTGGATAGCACCAAGGACTAAACTCTTGGCCTCACACTTGCAAGGTGCCAAAGAATCCCTGACAAGCAATCTACTGTGAGGACAGTAGATTATTTGGAGTGGGAGATCTCGGAAGCAGAGGACCAGATGAGTCAAAGCTTGGGACTGGAAATATACAACTGCTTGAGGCCAGCAATGCTGGGGGTCACTAAATCAATATCTGTTGGTGTTTACGAGTCAACTTGGGGTCTCTTACATGCCATACATGTGACCCAACCCTTTGAGCTACCTCCTAGCTCTTATAGTGGAACTCTTAAACACAATTCTTACTGAAAAATACAGATTAGGTTGATGGTTCTGCCTGCCATATTTTAGAAAATGATAAACACAATATATGCATGTGTATAAAATGTTTCAGGTACTATAAGAGAATATGAAATATATGACAGATAACTAGAACTGGGCAGATGCCTGAGGGTTCCTTTCTAGTAAAGGAATTTGCTATCTTTAATTAAGAATGTGTGTAAGGGATACAGAGAAAGTTCAAAGAGTTGAGTGTCTGCAAAGTATGCCAGGTATGACCCAAAAAAACTAAACAAACCAACAAACCCAGATTTACATTATTAATGCATTATTATGACATACTCTCTATTCCAATTGACCTGAATGAGTAAAATCTTTAGTGAGAACACCTTTAAAAATCATAGCACAGAATAGGCTGCAAATCATGCTTTTCATCGGGAGGTCTGGGATCAATTCCTGACACTGCAAGGTCCCGAAAGCACCTTTGGGAGCAATACCCCAGACACAAATCCAGGAATACGCACTGATCATCGCAAGGTCTTGTCCAAAAAAGTAAAACATAGTTAGAAATAAAATTAAAGACACATTCATGTTGACCCGTTTCTATTGGTTCCTCCTATCTGTACAATTAACAGTCAAAGCAAGCATCATGTCTTGTCCGGGCTACAACAATGGACTTCTATGGGTTCCTCCTTCTTCTACTCTAGTATCCTGACAATATGTTCTTCATGCTGCAACTGGAGCAATCACTCTAAAACATAAACTAACCACCTCTCCCCCTTCAAATTCCCATTGGGTTATCATCAGATATGAGAGAAACCAAATTCCTCCACTGAATAAATAGCACTAGGCTCTGGCCTGTTTGTGATCATAATCAGACAACATGCTCGCATACCACACTTTGACCATTTCTTGCCAACTTTTTATTCCTGTGTCAGGATTTTTCCCAAGCTTTTGCATCTGCCTCAAATATCTCAACTCATCTATTATGATTTCAAGTTAAATGTAGTTTGTTCAAATGGCCTATTCCTGAAACAATTCGGTTTGAATATACAACCTCATCAATCTCCAGCACAGAACTTCTAATTCTCTGTACAGCACAACCATATGATACTTTCTGGCTTCATCATTCAATCATTTTCATGTGCTTTTTTAAATAATGTATGTATGCGACTGTCCATCACTGCACTACCCATCACTTTACATCTTTCTGCCCATCATTGTACCTCCAGCGCTAAGAGCACACCTGGCACATATTAAAAACACTTCATTTAAAATCGAGTATAACCCGCCAGCACACTATGGTCCACATAGGGGAAAAAAATTCCAAATAGGAAAATAAAAACTTCACTTTTCAGCTTCTGCTAGTTCTGTGGTTTTGGGGAAGGAATATAGTGAGCATGGAATGAGGGAACGAGTATCAAATAAGCAGAAAAAGTCCTCTGAGGTGAGGAAGATAATTCGAAGGCTAGAGTACATGCTTTATATATCTGAGGCCTGGATACTGTCCCCAGCACCACATGGCCTCCTGAGTACCACAAGAGGCAGCGCCCTATGCCAGCAGCTGTGGCTCAACAACCAAAGAAAGGAAAGAGTTTGAAGCCTGAAAGATATTACAAAAAGATAAGGCACTTGCTTTTCATACAAATAACCAAGGCTCAATCCCGCCACAACATATGATCCCCTGAGTTCCACCAGGAGAGATCTCTGAACACAGAACCAGGTGTAGGCAATGAACACCAACAGGTGCAATCACCCAAACAAAAAACCAGAGAGAAAACATGTTTTAGAGTTCATATAGAAGAACATGAATGGTGAAATGATGAGATATTTCAAAGAAAACAAAGCTCACTCTGCCACTTCCCTGCACCAGTGTTCTTGCTACTGACAACCCATGTTGCCAGCACACCTGGCGATGGGATGCACATTTGTTTGTTTGCTTGTTTTTTGGAGTGCCAAGGATCATATTCAGGGCCTTACATATGCAAGTCCCATTCTCTACCACTGAGCTACATCCATGGTCGCCATTTTTTCCTTTTTGCTTTGGTACCCACCTGAGGTCACAAAATAGGTTGCGGCACTTACACACTCCAAGGCAGTGCTCACTGAGGTTTGTACTCTGTTTAGTGGCTGTGTTGTACATGTGCCTACAAATTTTGGTCTTGGTGCTTGCTAAGAGTCATGTAAAACTCACATATGTGCCTGCCAGTGGCCACACTTCATAGCCATGGTGCACACACTTCTTGTTTAGGTGGTTTGTTTTGGGGAATACACCTGGCAGTGCTCCTGGTTCAATACTGAGACTTGCACTCATTTCTGGTCATGTTTCAGCCAGACATGTGTGAGCAACTTGTTTTATTGTCTTGTCTTCCCATTGTTCATCGATTTGCTTGAGCGGGCCCCAGTAACATCTCCATGCATCTTGTTGCATGCTAGTGTAGCCCAAAGGCATCTGCTCGCTCCAGAAACACAAAGAGCCTCAAATCATTCCTTCAGGTCATGGGAATGAGGTCTATAATTGTTATTGCTTTTTGGCATATCAAATATGACATGGGTAGCTTGCCAGTTTCTGCCATGCAGGTGGTATACTCTCAGTAGTAGGCTCTCATCTCTTGCATTAACTGATGAACCGCAATGGGGGAGAGATCGGCTTTTCTCTTGGGTGGAGCTCTGATGAGCTGTGGAGTCTGGATGTTGAAAATGGCAGCAGTCATGGTGTGGGGGGGTTCCTCTGGCTTCTTGCAAGGCTCTACTGGGATGCGGTCCAGGGCTAGAAATAGTCTTCACTCCGGGCACCTCATGATCAGCTGAGCACAGGGAGAGTTGGTAGCAGCTCTGCCCGTGTATGAGCAACACAAACGGGAAGTGCACCTGCTGGTGACCACTGCAACCAAAGAGATCGCGAGGGCCAGAGAAGTAGCGCAGGGGTATGGTACTTGCCTTGCACATAGCCAACCTGAGTTCAATCCCAATACCAGGTTCAATCCCAATACCATACCTTTGCCTGAGCTCCACCAGAAGTGATCCTGAGCAAAACACCAAGAGTCATCCATAAGAAATTCAGGTGTGTCACCAAAAAAAAAAGAACAGGAAGGAAAGAAAACAGTGTAGAAATAAACATTTAGAACTGTACAAATAATTTAGGGTGCAAATGTGAAGTGCACTAACTTTAAGCATCATTTGAGTGATGTAAAATATAATTAATTTAATCTCGATATTTGGAACATTTTCACTAGATCACTAGATCACTAGACATCCCGTTGTTCATGGATTTCCCTTGAGTGGGCACCAGTAACATTTCCATTTGACCCTATCACGTGCCAGTGTAGCCCAATGGCATCTGGTTGTTTCAGGAATACGAAGAGCCTTAAACTGTTCATTCATGGTCTTGATCGAAGAGGTCTGACCATCTTGTAGGTGGGCGACCACGTGATCTTTTGACGTCCCGTAGGATCCAGTCAGTAACGGCTCTAGTCCAGTGGTCATCTCCAAATCGCATTACACGTCCAGCCCATCTGATTTTCGATGCCTTGGCAAACGAGACAGCGTTCCTGATTCTTGAATAGCGACGGAGGTCAGAACTCCGTGTCATGTTAATATATCCCCCCCCCCCAATTCCTTCTCTCACTTGAGTGAGGCGTGATATTCCAAGCATAGCTCTTTCGACTCCTCTCTGGGAGACCCGAATAACATTCTCATCCTGCTTTCATAGGGCCCAGGCCTCTGAGGCTTATGTCAATGCAGGGAGAACAGTGGAGTCGAAGAGCTGTGCCTGGGCCGGAGGTTCTTTGTCTTTTTTGCTATTTCTTCAATGCTTTTGAAGGCAATCCATGCTGCTCTCTTCCTCCTTCACAGCTCAGGTTTTAGGTCATTTATCATGTTGACTTCTCGACCTAGGTGCACATAACTGAGATGTTTATTCCATTGAGAGTGAATGGGGCCTCTGGAACTAGTTCATTTTTCATGAACATAGATTTGTTGAGATTCAGCTGTAGACCTATCTTTCCACATTCTTGGTCAAAGGTAGCCAGCATTTGTGCCACTTGGCTAATATTTGGTGTTATTAGAACGATGTCATCAGCGAAGCGGAGGTGGTGTAGTTCCCGACCATCTATCTTCACTCCCATTCCTTCCCATTCTAATTGTCGCATGATGTTCTCAAGGGTGGCGCTGAAGAGTTTTGGTGAAATGGTATCACCCTGCCGAACCCCTCTTTTGACATCAATGATCACTTTCCTTGTAGAATGGTGAGATCCTGGTGGTGAATCCGTAATACAGCTCACGAAGGATCTTGATGTATTGGGTCTGAACACCCTGTTTGGCTAGGGCTTCGATAACCACTTCGGTCTCAACGGAATCAAAGGCTTTCTGTAAATCAATGAAAGTGAGACAGAGCGGCATCTTGAACTCCCTACAAACCTCAATGAGTTTGGTTAACTACTGTGAGGATATGGTCGATTGTGCTGAATACTTTTCGGGAAGCCAGCTTGCTCGCACAGTTGTCCTTCATCTAATGTTCTGCCAATCCTGTTCAGGATGACTTGAGTGAACAGCTTGTAGATGATGGACAACAGGCAGATGGGGCGATAGTTGCCAATGTCGTGAATGTCTCCCTTCTTGAACAGTAGAACTGTCCTGCTGGTTTTCCATTGGGAGGGCACCTTGCATTCAGACAGGTAGCATATGAAGAGCCGAGCCAGTGTATTGATGAGTACTGACTGAAGATTCTTCAGGTGTTCAGGTCTGACTTTGTCTGGGCCTGGTGCTGTTCCTTTCTTTACCAACTGCCATGGCTCCCCACGGCACCGGCTCGCATAGCATGAAAGTGCTCACTGGGCCAGGGGATGGCTTCGGTACTTCCCCCTAAAAGGGACAGTTACCAGACGGTGCTTCCCCCTAAAAAGGGACTGTCGCCAACAAAGCCCTCTAAACTCCCTTAGCTGTTCCTAAGAATGCTTGGTGTGCAATTAGAGCGCTCGTTTATGCTGAAACTTAGACTCTGAGTAATGGAGAAACTGGACAAAGAGAGAAGCCTGCGGCAACAGTAGTTTTTCATTATACACAATTATAGCATAAAACAAAGATAGTATAAAAATGCCAACCCGCACAGGGTCTGGCTGCCAAGGCCTGAGCTGGTCTCAGGTTCTTGATAAGGAAAGGCTCGTGGCCTTTGGGCCTTTGCTTCCCATCATTAGCGGGAAGGGAGAGTTCTTGACCTGTGGGTCGAGGCAACTCGGCTACCCCCTGTTGACAGGAATGCAGTGATTAGCCTCCCTAAACCTCCTGTGTGAAAAAAAAAATTGGGCCTGTTAAAGTTAACACTTTCTAGTACAAAATCTTAATAATCTTACAATAATAAACTCTGCATAGAAGTTTCTATTTAGGAGTAGGTTAAGTTAATCTATAATATGTGCATAGAGCTAGTACATAATTCTATGAAAATCAAGATTAAAAAAATATATATACCTTACTTGAGGCAAATATGAAAATATAAAACAAAAGACGTCAGAAAAACACGTCCTGAAAAACAGGCGCAGGCAAAAGGTGGCCATATATGGTAAACACGATAAACTCCTTTTGATGTTAAAAATGCCTCCTTTGCTAAAAAATAACTGGTGTAATCTTGCATCTGTGCATTTGTTGAACATAAAAAGAAAAGCTTTGCCCTCAGTAAACTGCAGCAGCATTTGACCTCTCTTGTGTCTGTGTCTGACTGTCCATGGCGCCCGATGTTCCTGTCCTCCTGATTCTCCTCACGCTGGTTATCCCCGAGACTTAGAGCTCATCGTGACTGAGCGGTCTCGGCAACCAACAAGATGGCATGTCGAATTTCAGAAGGGAGAACGTTGGGAACGACATATCCATCCTGCGGAATTTGGTATGTGGGCAAGTGGACTTCGCTATCAAAGAGATCTGAGTAGAAGTGATGGATAATCTTCTCCATTGCCTTTCTGGAAGATGTGATAGATCCATCAGGGCATGGGAGGACAGTCATCTTGGTCTTACAGTTGGCGAAGGACAGGCGGGCGTTGCAAATGCTTTTCCGGCTTCTGCTGCATCTTCCAGTATTTCTGCTCTTCTCTCTTTGAGGTCTTCCTTTATGACTTCTCTGCACTGCTCTGCGAGCTTGGACGTTAGCATTTGGTCGCCTGAGGCCCGCGCCTTGCCACGTTGGCGAATGAGCTCGAGAGTTTTAGAAGACAGATGTCCTTCTGTGTCTTTCTCTTTCTCAGCATTCTTCACACTACCATGGAGGTGCTGAACCAACCAGTTGATTGTATTATTCATCGATGTCATCAATGATGGTATCTTCCCATGTTGCTGCAATGGTGCCAAAGAGTTCCCAATTGGTGGTCGTTCTAAGATGACATTTTGGAACATTTTGAACATTTTGGAACAATTTGGAACATTTTACTTAATAAAATGATTTTTTTGTGGAATAGGATTCTGCTTAACTGCTGTCAGTTCAAACACTACTTGACGTTATGGTAAACATTTCATTTCCATGGCATTGCAAATACTCTTTATTTCCAGGATTAAGCGTCCATATGTAGACAAAGATGCTTAAATAATTAAATTTGCATACTATAATGTAAATTTTCACTGTAACAATTAAGTAGTAGCTGACAAAAGTTTAGGCAGTGAGGGATGATGGAAAGGGTGTACAGAAGTTTTAATTTTCTGTTTTAGAATTTAAAATGAACCAGAAATTAATTTTTATAAACAAAAGTTATAAATGTTGCCAAGAGGCAAACCAAACATGATATTCTTGTGGTAAACCAATGGCACTGAACTAATCAGAATTAAAAGGGATTGATTTTGTTTTGTTTTATTTTTGTAACACCATGAGATATGCAGTTACAAAGTTGTTCGTGATTGAGTTTCACCATTGCTCTGACACCCACCCTTCCACCAGTGCACATTTCAACTACCAAAGTCTCTATTTCCCTCTTGTCCACCCCTACCCCTGCAGTCTGCAGTCTGCCTTTATGGCAGACACTTCCCCCCTCTCTACATATACATATATATATATGTATGTATATATATAATATCATATATATGATATTTGTATATATGTAAAATATCATATATATTTTATATATAAATATCATATATAAAACATTTAATATATATTTAAATATTTAATATATTAAATAATATACAAATATTTAATATATCATATATATGATATCATATATTTTATATAAAAAATATATAATATATGACGAGAGACCACTATGAGAATGATAGTCAAAAATGATCACTCTGGACAAAATCTGAGTGTGAAAGGAGGTAAAGTGATCTGCATGATACCTTTTCTGTGATAGTATGGCAAACCACAGCTAGAGAGACATATATATATATATATATATATATATTATACCCTGGCATCGGAAGCATATAATATATGTATATATATATATATATATATATATGTCTCTAGCTGTGGTTTGCCATACTATCACAGAAAAGGTATCATGCAGATCATTTTACCTCCTTTCACACTCAGACTTTGTCCAGAGTGACCATTCTCGACTATCATTCTCATAGTGGTCTCGTCTGTCCTAACTGCACTCCTCCTCCTCCTCCTTGGTGACAAGTCCTCCTGGCCCTTGTTTCTATGTCCCTGGATATTACTCACTACTGTGCTTTTTTTTGATTTTTTTAATATATCCTTCAAATGAATGCAATCACTCTGTGCTTTTTCCTCTCCCTCTCACTAATTGGGAGTGATATATATGGGTTAGGAACTGATCCAAAGAAGTTAAGAACAGCAAGCTTTAATATATTTATTTGATTTTTTGGGTCACATATGGCAGTGCTCAGAGCTTACTCCTGGCTCTGAACCTACAGATCACTCCTGATGGACCCAGGGGACCATCTGGGGTGCCAGCAATCAAACCCAGGTTAGTCGCATACAAGGCAAGTACCCTGCCGGGCCATACTTATTGCTTTGGTCCCAGGAGCAGAAGACTTTTAGACAACAGTATTTGTCCTTTTTGACATTCCCCCAAAACACAGTGTTCTTCATTCTGTCCTTAATTTGCTAAAGTTTGCTGATGAAAGTTGTACCTCAGGAGAGCAGCCCACAAAGGAACCAATTAGAACAATTCATTATTCTAGAGCTCAACAAGTGTATTCTTCCTTGTTCCTGGCTTGCAAAAATTTCTTCTTGTAAGAGAGAAAGGAGATAAAGAGCTTGCCATAGAGGCAGGCAAGGGGAGAGGGAGAGAATCGGCACATTGGTGGTGGGAAATGGGTGCTGGAACACCGAATGCTAAACATCTTTGTAATTGTGTCTCATGGTGGTATAATAAAATATTAAAAATTTTAAATTTTTAAAAATTCTTCTTGTGACCATGCGGGCAAGAGAGTTGCCTGGAGGATATGAGTCTAGAACCTTCTAACCTGCAGGCTAGTTGCCAATAAAACTCTTTCTCAACTTGTCACCACATCTCTTGTTTGATCGTACCTTGACCCACTGTGGAATTAGACATAATTTCTCTTCTGAAACTGTTTCCATCTATGCTCTCTATAAGATTTCCTTCTTTTTGCATTAGCAGCTTGTGAGCAGATTGTTTAGCCTTCTGGTCACAGACAGTTGAAGGAGCAAGTCAAAAATTTTAATAAGGGATGTTAAGTGGAAAGGTACTTGGAGCTTAAGTTAAAAAAACCTCCAATTTATATTTCAAAACCTCTTTCACCTCCTAAACCTTTCTCAGAAAAAGTTCTGGGGCTCAAGGCTGTATAGAAGCTTAGACATACTGTTCTAATCAATGTTCTGCTATAAATAAAATCAATAAAACTTTGTTGGAAGGACCAAGATGTATATGTAAACTCAGTAACTCATCTTTTATAAGTTGAAATAAATTATAATTGTTTATCATAAGATGAATATATCAATACTAAGAATATATCCTATAAAAAATGTAATGATAAACACTAGGAGACCAAAAATTAAAGTTTCCTTTGAGAGTGAGATCATGGGCATGACTTTTACTTTCCACTTAATATCACTGTATATACATACATTGTATTCATATTAATAAATGATGCAACCAGTAATAGATCACAATATTAAAGGAAGGAGTGGTCAAAATGACAAATTGTTAGATAGTTCTGTGAACTGTAAAGTCAGAGTAAAGAAAGAACTGAAAACGATCTCTAGATGAATCTAGAGATAAAGGTCATTGTCCTTACTAGGCAGGATTAACAGAAGTGATGGTGCAGGTACCAAATTAAAGCAGATTAAAAACCGGTGGGTGGCAACTACAGATGAAAGATTGGAAGTTGTGGTATATATACACAATGAAGCACTACGTAGCTTGAAGAAAGAACAAAATCATGCGAATTGCCACAACATGGTATGGAACTAGAGTATAACATGCTGAATGAAGGCAGTCAGAGGCAATAGATAGATACAGAATTCTCTCTCTCATATGTGGACTTAAAGATCCACAGCAAAGTGGCAACAGAGGTCCAAAGACAACATAGTGGGAGAACTGATCCACACAATTGAATGGTGGGGGGAGGGGTACTACGAAGGAGAGGTGTCGAGATCTTTGGGAGATGGAGGGTGTACACTGGTGATGGGTGTGACATTGAGATTACATACATAAGAAATCATAAAAAGCATTGGAAATCACATAATCTCAAATTTTTAATTGTGATCACTTGAATCCGTTATTCATCGATTTGTTCGAGCGGGCACCAGTAACATTTCCATTGGACCCTATCACGTGCCAATGTAGCCCAATGGCATCTGGTTGATTCAGGAATATGAAGAGCCTCTAACCGTTCCTTCAGGGTCTTGACAAGGAAGTCTGACCATCTTGTAGGTGGGCGGCCACGTGATCTTTTGACATCCCATGGGATCCAGTTGGTAATGGCTCTAGTCCAGCGGTTGTCTCCAAATCGCATTATATGTCCAGCCCATCTGAGTTTCGATGCCTTGGCAAACAAGACAGCGTCCCTGATTCTGGAATAGCGACGGAGGTCAGAACTCCAGATTCCTTCTCTCACTTGAGTGAGGCGTGATATTCCACGCATAGCTCTTTTGATTCCTCTCTGGGAGACCCGAATAGCATTCTCATCCTGCTTTCGTAGGGCCCAGGTCTCTGAGGCGTATGTTAATGCAGGGAGAACAGTGGAGTCAAAGAGATATGCCCGAGCCGGAGGTTCTTTGTCCTTTTAGCTATTTCTTCGATGCCTTTGAAGGCATTCCATGCCTCTCTCTTCCTCCTGCGCAGCTCAGGTTTTAGGTCATTCATCATGTTGATTTCTCAACCTAGGTACACATAACTGGTGCATTCAGAGATGTTTGTTCCATTGAGAGTGAATGGGGCCTCTGGAACTAGTTCATTCTTCATAAACATTGTTTTCTTCAGATTCAGCTGTAGACCTATCTTTCCACATTCTCGGTCAAAGTCAGCCAGCATTTGTGCCGCTTGGCTAATGTTTGGTGTTATTAGAACAATGTCATCAGCGAGCGGAGGTGGTGTAGTTGCCGACCATCTATCTTCACTCCCATTCCTTCCCATTCTAATTGTTGCATGATGTTCTGGAGTGTGGCGCTGAAGAGTTTTGGTGAAATGGTATCACCCTGTCGAACCCCTCTTTTGACATTAATGATTACTACTTTGTAGAATGGTGAGATCCTGGTGGTGAATCCATAATACAGCTCATGAAGGATCTTGATGTATTGGGTCTGAACACCCTGTTTGGCTAGGGGCTTCAATGACTGCTTCAGTCTCCACAGAATCAAAGGCTTTCTGGAAATCAATGAACGTAAGACAGAGCGGCATCTTGTACTCCCTACAAACCTCAATGAGTTTGGTTACTGTGTGGATATGGTCGATTGTGCTGAATCCTTTCCAGAAGCCAGCTTGCTCGCATGGTTGTCCTTCATCTAGTGTTCTGCTAATCCTCTTCAGGATGACTCGTGTAAACAGCTTGTAGATAACAGACAACAGGCAGATGGGGCGATATTTGCCGATGTTGTGAATGTCTCCCTTCTTGAACTGTCCTGCTGGTTTTCCATTGGGAGGGCACCTTGCATTCGGACATGTAGCGTGTGAAGAGCCGAGCTAGTGTATTGATGAGTACTGACAGCAGATTCTTCAGGTGTTCGGGTCTGACTTTGTCTGGGCCTGGTGCTGTTCCCTTCTTTACCGATGAGATGGCATGTCAGATTTCAGAAGGGAGAACGTTGGGAATGACATATCCATCCTGTGGAATTTAATTTTAATTTTAATGATTTTAAATGAATGGGTGATATGATATACACAAAAATAAACATCAACTCTCTCAAAGTGTGTGATATGAGGAGAAAAAGTGAAATAGGGTTTGCAGTTAGAAAAAAAGTGGAGTCAATATTGTTTTTAGTTATGTCCTTGCTATTTTAAAATGTCATGTGAACCCATTTAAATGCAAATGGTAAGTATTACCTATGAAGAGAGGTCAGGACTGAAGAATATCAGAAATAACAGCATGCTAAATAAACTTCCTGGAAAAGCATGAAGGTTAATTTTGTCTACCAACTTGTTTCATTAGAGAACCACCGGATACTCAAACAAAACATTATTTCTGAGGCTATTACTGAGGGTGTTTCTGGATGAAATTAGCATTTGAATGGTAAAGTAAATTGTTCTCTCTTATGTGGGTGGGCACCACCCAATCTGTTAAATGTCTTTAAAAATAACTGAAGAGAAGATCTGTTTCCTCCTACTTGAGCTGAGACATGAATTTATGACTTGGACTGGAACTTGCTGGGCCATCAACTCCAATGGTTCTCACACCTTAGAGCTCGCTCTGCAATGACACCAATTACCTTCCCCAGGCATCCTCCAGGATCACAAGTCATCTTTCTGTAACAAATCTTTTACTATAGGACTATATAAATATGTGAATGATTTCTCAGAAATCAATTCTAATATTGGAAACCAAGAGGTCGAGGGCTGAACCCTAGAAGGAAGAACAATTCATAATCTGTAGAGGAATGTAAATGCATCGACATATAGATAAATACATAGATTTGGCCATGTAAAGTTGAGAAACTGTACCAAGTAAAGAAATAAAACAAAACCATATCCATAAATTTAAGAAAACTAGAAAATTTTGCAATAGTTTCCACAGGAAAGAGTCGAGAGTGAGCCAGTAACACATAGCTGGCACATGGCACTGTGTTTATGGTCCAAGTAAGGAACTAATAAATTTAGGTTGGAAGCAAATTGTTGAGTTAATGATTCTCTCTAGTTATACTCATTTTCTGGTATATGCTTAGATAAAATAGATACTTGGATTGATGCAATATTGGTGTTCTACCAGGGAGGTACTAATGACAGAAAAGCAAAGCAATTTTGTTATTTTCAAAGAAGTATTGAAATTGGCATACATATCATTTGTAAATAATAACATCTATTTTCCCTAGCAACTTTGTTCCCAATCTCCAAAATAAAAATACCAAAATAAAAGTACCAAAATAAAAATTTTTTAACATTAATAATATATAGGGTTTGAGCTGGACAGAAAGAAAAGGGAAATTGAAGAGAAACAATGATTAGAAAGATGATACAAAACAGGCTGGCCTTAGTAACTCCCATCTGTTAAAGTTACGGATTTTGAGCAGTCTTGACAGCTTGATTAAGGATTGGCTCCAAAAGAGAATAAGGCAAGACTTGAGGATGCTGGAACTTTCTTACTCTGCATGATCAATACTAGAGAAGGCAGGTTGAGAGTGAACTAATGTTAAGTGCTAACACTAACCAGTATTTTGTTAGTGAACTTGTTAATGAACTTGTTGCCAATAATTCGTGTATTGGCAACAAGTTCATTCCCTCTATTTTTTCCCATCTCAGCTTTGTCATGTATCTTTTTGCTCAAATAAGAACAGAGGTACTTAATCACTCTACTCATCCTATGAACCCATATAAAGCTAAGGTAAATTCCATTTTTATTTTGAGAGCTTGGGCGGCGAGCCCAGCGGTAGCGCCCGGCATCCCTATGTCCCCTGAGCACCGCCAGGAGTGATTCCTGAGTGCAGAGCCAGGAGTAGCCCCTGAGCATTGCCGGGTGTGACCCAAAAAACAAAAAAAAAAAAAAAAAAAAAGTAAGTCTTCTGATTGCATAAGCAAGGTGCTAGTTAGTAGTCTACATCCTTCCCTTATACTGAAAATTAGTTCCTGATCTAGCACTTGCTATACAGCTCTTTACTCTTTGCATTTTAAGTAAACTCAAGTCACAAACACTTCCACAGCTGGGTTGTTTCTTAATCCATCAACTCAAGTCAGAATCATCCTTTCCACCCACATATCATCAACTTTCAAGTCTAAAACCCAAAGTAACATTTAAATGATTAGAGTCAATCGTGTGAGACAGGATTTGTCACACTTTTAGCAAGTAATTTAAAGAAATTCTAATGTCAATTTCAATATATATTCATTTAATAGAGAAGACTTTTTCCCAGTAAATCAAACCAGTACAATAATATTTGAAGTTTTGATGCTTTGTTTTAATGACCAAGTTTTCTCATTAGTTTTATCTTTTATTTATATTACTTTCCTAATATGGAGATCAGAACTAAACAAACATATATTTAGCATTCCGTAGGCTTAAGACACAAGTGCCCAAGATTTTTAAAATAGTCACATGGAGTCTGGAAAACAGAAACATCAAGGAGTTTCAGCAGGAAAGACATTTATTCAAGACTTAGAATAAAACTCAGGAAACAAGGGCCAAAGAAATACTCTGTTTATGTACTCAAATTACTTACTGGGGGTCTGGAGTGCTTTTCCGGGCAATATGAAGTATGCTAGGCTACACTCTGGTCTTCCCTATGCAAAAGAGATTTTCAGTCCACATAGTACTGATTGGTGAAAATTTTATCATGTGATGCATCTAATTTCAATCCTGGGTGATCTCTGGAGGAATAGTTAGGGGTTAGCTTCTTCTCTGAGGTTGTCTTGTCAGGGAAGGTTGGAGGGATCCTTATAAGCTTCCCAACTAACCTTCTGGTAACCCACGCTAAAAGCGACTCAAAAAAATATTTTATATTTCTTGTCATATACTTCTTGTTATAAAGTACCTAAATCCACAGTTATGGCAAATCAAGTGCGCAAGTAGGTATTAATATTACAATCACACTTGAACTAATATAAGCAAGTAGCATTAACTGGAATTGTATATAAGATTCACGTGCCAACAACCTCAGGTTGTCTTTTTTTATAATTCCTATTTAACATCTGAAGTAGATGTGTGCAAGACAGGTAGGTAGGCAGGCAGTAGGTTCTACAAGTTATAGAAGTTATAAGCAGTATCACTGTATCACTGTCTTCCCATTCATCATCGATTTGCTCGAGTGGGCACCAGTAACATCTCCATATGACCTGTCTCATGCAAGTAGAGCCCAAGGACACCTGCTTGCTCCAGGAACATAAAGAGCCTCAAATCATTCCATCAGGCCATGGGAATGAGGTCTATAATTGTTACTGGTATCTGACATATCAAATACGACACGGGTAGCTTGCCAGGCTCTTCCGTGCGGTTAGCATACTCTTGTAGTCATCGCAAAATCCAGCATTTATTGATGAACCGTGTGGCGGCTTGCAGCCGTGCGAGCCAGGCTGTGATAGGCTGGTCTGCTGGGTGGAGTTCTGACGAGGGGGAAGTCCAGATGTGGAAAATGGAGGTCCTCATGGAGTGGGAGGTTGTCTGGCTTGTTGTGAGGCTCTGCTGAGGTGGCGGGCCAGGGCTAGAACCTGCCATCCCTCCCGGGCACCTCCTGAGCAGCTGGGCACAGTGAGAGGCAGTAGCTCTGCCCCAGGTCTGTCTCTGGATCAGCATACCTGGGCCGGATTCAAAAAGACTGTTGCAGGGTGGATCTCGGTGAGCTGGGTTGTGATAGGCTGGTCTGCTGGGTGGAGTTCTGACGAGGGAAGTCCGGATGTGGAAAATGGAGGTCCTCATGGAGTGGGGGGGTCGTCTGGCTTGTTGTGAGGCTCTGCTGGGGTGGCAGGCCAGGGCTAGAACCTGCCATCCCTCCCAGGTACCTCTTGAGCGCTGGGCACAGTGAGAGCCAGTAGCAGCTCTGCCCCAGGTCTGTCTGTGATAGGCTGCTTTTTGAACCTACTGCCTGTCTACTACCTGCCTTACCTCTACCTACTTTAGAGGTAATACTACTATAGGAGTCATAAAACAGATGGCCTGAGCTTGTTGGCATGCTAATCTGCTACACAACCCAGGAAAACTTGTAACTTATAAGCAGTACAGAAGAAAAAAATAATTTCCCTCTGCCATTCAAATGTTCTTGATTAATATTGAACAGAGGGCCAGGGCAATCTTACAGCTGGCAGGACATTTGCCTTGCATGCTACTAACCTGGATTCAATCCCTAGCAGCCCATCTAGTCTCCCAGCATTTCCAGGAGTGATACCTGAGCACGGAGACAGAAGTAAGCCCTGAGCACTGCTGGATGTTGCCCAACAATGAATAAAAAACTAGCAAATAACAAAATAAGATTCCTGGGGAAATAAAGATTAAGAAAATAAAAACAGAATCGTAATGTCATGTTTATATGGAAGATACTCAAGAAAACTGAGTAGACTATTCAAAATAGTTCATTCCAGCCCACTTCTCCACCTCTACCTTTGAACCTACTGCCTGTCTACTACCTGCCTTACCTATACCTACGTTAGAGGTAATACTACTATAGGAGTCATAAAACAGATGACCTGAGGTTGTTGGCATGCTAATCTGCTACACAACCCAGGAAAACTCAGAGTAGATTGTTATCTGCTGTAATGCCAGGACTAAAACACAACTAATATGAAGAGGTTGCTAAACAGTTAAGTCCAACACCTCCACTGATGTGTTTCTTGTAACTTACAATCATCTTTCTCTTCTTGAAACAGATACTCCATATGTGAACAGATTACAAATATATATTTCTCTAGCCAAAGCAAATTTCCCTAAGAGAAGTTTACTTTATTCTCATTTCTAAAATGGAGGTTTGGAATAGGCTGTGTAGACTCACGTTATTATTTCTTTTCAGGCATTAAAATAATCCTTATGTCAGTAAGGCATATTTTACGGGTGGTATATTCTGCTACACTTCAGTGAATTATAAAATAGAAACGAGATAGCCTTTAAAAAATTAAGGACAACTTCAGTGCTATAAATAAACTTCATTTCATTTCATGAAGTAAAAAATTTCCTTCGGGAGAACTGTAAAATGCGGAGGCAACAAGCTTTCTTTGAATAAAGACGAACAAGGACAATACAAATAGAAAATATCTAATTGACTGGGTTCACAGAATCAATCTTGTTGCAAGTAAAAAGGCCCAGAATTGGTTTGGCATTTGGAAATTGTCTGGCTGGATTTAATGTCTCTGGTCAGTCAGAACCTTTATATGGACAAAAAGTATCTGACTTTAGGTTTGCTGACATAAGCAGCTTTAGCAGGGAATAACTTAGAATGGACCAGGAAATTTATTTCTATTTCAACATACTTGAAGAACTCCAACAAAATTTCATATTTTTCAGACTGAATCAATGAAATAAAAAGTATTTCATCTGGCCCCAAAACTTGAAATTAGGAAGAAATCTTTTGTGGAGGTGGAGGTGGAGGGTAAATCTGGTGTAAGAAATTTTTAGCTGAAGGGAACTTTAGAACACATGAATATCTAGCAAGAACTGAAAATGTGCAGCTGGAGCTCTGCAGCAAAATCACTACATGTAGCTGTGGGACTGGGGGGTGAGTCACATGAAGGAACAAATCCTTTAACTTTGATGAAACTGAATAAACACAAATTGAGTATGGCGGAGGTGTTGTGGAGGAACAACGCTGTGGAAGGGAGAAAAAGAAATTAGCAAGGATAAAATATTATATTAATATTCAAACCAAGCCCAAAAGCCAATATATCAAAGAAATTATTATAAGAGAAAAAAGTTTTCATTGTGAATAATCTGATCAACTCTGCCAAATGCCACAGAGATTTTGGAAATGCGTTCCTTCCAAACATCACTTTGCATTGTTCATCTTGGGAATACAGAGCATGTTACTCTTAATAAGACCTAATAGCACTAATTAAATTTTCATTCCTGTAATTATATTTTAATTACCTTTTTAAAGTGTGAGATAAGAAATACACATAAATGGTGGTATAATAAAATATTAAAAAAAAAAGAAATACACATAAAAATGGGTTTCTCCTCACCAGGGAAATACTGGACCTGAAGGAAGAAATAGAAGAAAGAGAGCTGGTTGATATATACAGGGCTTTTCATCCCAAAAAAGCTGAATACACTTTTTTTCCAGTGCACATGGAACATACTCCAAGATAGACCATATACTGAGCCACAAAGCATACCTCAATAAAATAAAAAGATTGAAATTGTGTCGACTATCTTTTCAGATCACGATGCACTGAAAATAGTAGTGAACCATACACAGAAGCAGGGAGCTAAACCAAACACCTGGAAACTAAACAGCTCACTGCTGAACAACAAATGGGTCATAGAAGAAATCAAACAGGAAATCAAAAGATTCTTAGAAACAAATGACAATGAAGATACCAACTATCAGAACTTGTGGGACACAGCAAAAGCTGTGTTAAGAGGAAAGTTCATAGCTCTGCAAGCATTCATCAGAAAAGAAGAAAGGGCCCATATAAATAACCTGACCTCACAGCTGAAAATATTAGAAAAAGACCAACAAGGGAAGCCCAACCCAGGCAGAAGGAAGGAAATAGTGAAACTTAGGGAGGAAATCAACGACCTGGAAACCAAAAAACAATCCAAAAGATTAATGAAACCAAGAGCTGTTTTTTTTTGAAAAAATTAAACAAGATCGACAAGCCACTGGCAAGACTTGTAAGGACAGGGAAAGAGAGAACCCAAATAAACAGAATCAGAAATGAAAATGGTGACATCACAACAGAAAAAACAGAAATACAAAAGATCATCAGAGGTTATTTTGAGAACCTGTATGCCACAAAACATGAGAACCTAGAAGAAATGGATAAATTCCTGAAGTCCTATAACCTCCCACGATTGAAACAAGAAGACCTTCAATACCTAAATAAGCCTATCACCATCGGGAAATTGAAACAGTAATTAGAAGTCTGCCCAAACACAAAAGCCCAGGTCCAGATGGGTTCACTGGAGAATTCTACCAAACCTTTAAGGAGGACCTACTGCCAGTCCTGTTCAAGCTCTTCCAGGAAATAGAAGAAACAGAAACACTCCCAAACAGCTTCTACGAGGCACATATCACCCTGATACCCAAAGCAGGGAGAGACAATACAAAGAAGGAAAATTACAGACCAATCTCCTTGATGAACACAGATGCTAAGATCTTCAACAAAATACTAGCAAACAGAATCCAAAGACTCATCAAAAAGATCATACATCATGACCAAGTAGGATTCATCCCGGGAATGCAAGGATGGTTCAACATTCGCAAATCAATCAACATAATACATCACATCAGTAAGAGAAAAAAAAAATACCAATAGATGTGATTGGTCCTATCAATAGATGCAGAAAAAGCATTTGACAAGATCCAGCACCCATTCATGATTAAAACCCTCCAGAAAATGGGAATTGAAGGAAGTTTCCTCAAGATAGTAAAAGCCATCTACCAAAAGTCCACAGCGAGTATCATTCTCAATGGGGAAAAATTGAAAGCCTTCCCCTTAAGATCAGGAACACGACAAGGTTGCCCTCTCTCACCTCTTTTATTCAATATAGTACTGGAGGTACTCACCATAGCAATCAGAGAAGAAAAGGACATTAAGGGCACCCAGATAGGCAAGGAAGAAATCAAGCTATCATTATTTGCAGATGACATGATATTATACCTAGAGAACCCTAAACTCTCGACACAAAAACTCTTAGAAACAATAGATAGGTATAGTAGAGTGGCAAGGTACAAAATCAATACCCAAAAGTCGGTGGCTTTCCTATACACAAATAACGAAAAGAGAAGAAAGGGATATTAAGAAATCGATTCCATTCACAATTGTGCCACAGAAAATCAAATACCTAGGAATCAGCTTAATCAAGTGTGTAAAGGACCTATACAAAGAGAACTACAAGACACTGCTTCAAGAAATAAAAAGAGGACACGAGGAAATGGAAACACATTTCCTGCTCATGGATGGGGAGAATTAACATTGTCAAGATGGTAATACTCCCTAGAGCTTTGTACAGATTCAATGCGGTTCCTATAAGGATTTCCATGACATTCTTTAAAGAAATTGACCAAACACTTCTGAAATTCGTATGGAATAATAAACCCCCCACGGATAGCTAAAGCAATCCTTGGGAAGAAGAAGATGGGAGGCATCAGCTTTCCCAACCTCAAACTGTACTACAAAGCAGCAGTAATTAAAACAGCGTGGTACTGGAATAAAAACAGACCGGTGGACCTATGGAATAGAGTTGAGTATCCTGACACCCACCCTCAAAGACATGATCAGTTAATCTTTGATAAAGGTGCAAAGAGTCCAAACTGGAGTGAGGAAAGCCTCTTCAACAAGTGGTGCTGGGAAAACTGGACAGCTACATGTAAAAAAATGAATTTGGACCTGTGTCTACCACCTTGCACAAAAAATCAGTTCAAAATGGATTAAAGATCTCAATGTCAGACCTGAATCCATAAAGTACGTTGAAGAAAATATAGGAAAAACCCTCCACGACATCGATGCTAAAGACATCTTCAAAGGTGAAACACCATTAACAAAGCAACTAGAAGAAAATATAAATATATGGGACTACATGAAACTGAAGAGCTTCTGCACCTCGAAAGACACAGTGACCAAGATAGAAAGACAGTCGACAGAATGGGAAAGAATATTCACCCAATACCCATCTGATAAGGGGTTAATATCCAGGATATATCAGGCACTGGTACAGCTATATAAGAAAAAAACAGCCAACCCCATTAGAAAATGGGGAGAGGAGATGAACAGAAACTTTGACAAGGAAGAAATCCGAATGGCCAAAAAGGCATATGAAAAAAATGCTCATCATCACTAATCATCAGAGAGATGCAAATCAAAACAACAATGAGATATCACCTCACACCACAGAGAATGGCCCATATCCAAAAGGGTAAAAGCAACAAGTGCTGGTGTGGATGTGGGGAAAAAGGGGACTCTCATGCACTGTTGGTGGGAATGTCGACTTGTACAACCTTTCTGGAAAACAATATGGACATTCCTCCAAAGACTAGAAATTGAGCTCCCCTTTTTCCCAGCCATACCACTCCTGGGAATATACCCTGGAAAGCCAAAAACACACAGCAGAAACACAATCCTCACTTTTATTTTCATAGCAGCACTATTCACAATAGCCAGAACCTGGAAACAACCACTATGCCCGAGAACTGATGACTGGATAAAGAAACTGTGGTACATCTACACAATGGAATACTATGCAGCTGTCAGAAAAAAATGAAGTTATGAAATTTTGCTATAAATGGATGGATATGGAAAGAATCATGTTGAGTGAAATTAGTCAGAAGGAAAGACAGAGACATAGAATGACTGCATTTATTTGCATGACATAAATATACCAGGTGATCTTACCAAAAGTGGAAATTACCACAAGCGTGTGGGAGTCAGAGGTTAGTTTAGATAGAGAAGGGAACATGTGTGAATAAATGTCTAAAGTTCTGATACTAACATAGAACTGAGCATTAAATACAGACAAAAAATGCAAATGATGGCTTCTAAGTGTAGCGTAGTGCAACCCACAATGTGTGGGAGAAGGAGGAGAGAGAGAGGGAGAGAGAGAGGAGATAAAGAACCTGCCATTTAGGCAGGATGTGGGAGGGGGAGGGAATTGGGGACATGGGTGGTGGCTGAGGGGCACTGGTGGAGGGCGGGGTGCTGGAACACTGTGTGACCGAAACCCCCCAAGCGTGAACAACATTGTAATTGTATATCTCACGGTGGTATAATAAAATGTTAAAAAAAAAATGGGTTTCTCTGAACTTGTCTGTGTAGAATTCCTCCTTTAAGGGACAATGATTTGCAGGTATCCCAGAGATGATGCTACCATTTGCCAGGAGAATTCCACTCCTTTTCTGTCATTTCCAAGTAGATGTCACTGCTCTCCAGGCAGAATGGTACCATCTCTGATTCAACAACTATTAGAACATCCTCCTCCCTGTTTTAGTTCATAACAATATGCCTAAACAGTTGAAAAGTGTTGAAGTTAGCTAGCTATGTCATAGCTACTAATGTTCTGAAAGCATTTTCACTCAACTGAAATCACGGGGGATGTCCCTAGGGATGAGCTTCAAAAAATATTTGCTCTTGATTAAGGAGATCTAGGAAGAAGCACGTCTTACGTAGGCAACCTCTAATTTAATGTATTCTATAAGTGACATTTTAAAGTGTACACATTTGTGTTGGGCTCTGAGCTGCTAGTCTTAGGGTCCAGCATTTTCCTGCCATGAGACTCTAAAGGCAGGATCCAGAAATGAGTCCTGCCCATACGGTTACACCCAAAACATCTGTGCGTATCCCAGCTAAGGTGAGGCAAAATGTGCCTGGTTTTCTGACCTCTGATCACAGGTATATGTAAATCAATGATTTGCAAGGTAACATTTGCTAGGTAACAATCATTGTTACCTTTGTTCCCCCTGTTACAATGGCCCAGGAGCTTGCAATTGCCCTGGGATGTGTGCTTGTACCCCCTCCACCCAAATATTGTTATAAAAGGCTTAAACTGTGTCCAGTAAAGCGAGTGCTGCTATCCAGAGCTCCCTGCTGCATCGGTGTAGTTATTTCTTTCTTTCTTTCCTTTCTCAGCAGCAGTGACAAGGCAGTTTCTCCCAAGTCCATCCCTCTCCTTTTCCGCAGGAATGAAGTCGGCAAGATATAGATCTTCCTCATTTGTGCCGGGGGTGGGGGTGGGGGGGGGCTTCTTGCCAGGGCGCGCGCACGCACACACACACACACACACACACACACACACACAGTTTGACTTAATTACTCTATGAATTTTATTGAAGCAGCACCATGATGTCCTTCTCTCCTTTTTTAGAGTCAGCCTTTTCAAGAGTTTCCAATGCATTCTTGCTATCTATTCTTCCTATTACACTACTTGTACTGACAGTTGCAGTCAGAAAATGTACCGTGATGCATCTGACCAATTTTATTCGACCTTATACGTGCATCATATTTTATTCTTTTAAGGTGTGTAGGGGTAAATAAAAAATTATTTCCTGGACTTTTCTGGGTTCTCCTCTGGCTGGCCAAGTAATCAATTTAACACCATGCAGATTTGTAGAAGAAAATGGATTGTATTACATATGGAGAATTGACATGAATGTAAAGTTTTAAAGTAAAAGTGGCAATAATGAGAATATTTATGTTGACCTAAGAAATGGCAAAAGAGACTGGAGCTTCAAGGAGGAAAGAGATGAACTCAGAACCCAAAACTATCAGATGCCCTATAATTACACATTGGCACTGCCACAAAGATACACTACTCCCATTGAAGTGTTGTTTCTACAGCTAACCCTAAGTCTGTGTAATGCTCCAATTTCATTCTCCTAGGCAGTCAGGGAATAATAACAGTTTCTCTTGAGAAGAGGAATAGAAGTCATGGAACTCTACAGTCAATGCCTCTTGGGTCTCAGCTCTTTAACCATCTCAGTGCATAAGGAAGAAAGGATGAGCACCAGCTGGAAGGAACGTGGTTCTGGCTCAGACAGAGACCCAAGAGCCAGTGTTCTCTGTTCCCCAGGGTCCCTCCTGGTTATTCAGCAAGATGGTTCCCAAAGCTCCCTGAGGGTTTATGAAATCCAAGGACTGGGTTCTAGGCAAAAGGACAAGATTGGAATGGTGGGTCTGTCTCACCCTTGCTCCAAACAGCCTCCTGCTATCCTGTCTATCCTGAACTTTCTTTCCTCTCCCTTCTCCCATAAATTAGGCTAACAAGTCTTCAGAGGGTAAATTCTGAATAACTTGGAGAGACAGTCAAGCACTATCTTGAACATTTTGTTTTCAAGGGTGTCACCAGCATTGCTGACCCAGCCTACAGTCAATAGGGCTCTTGCCTTGCACAGGACTAACCCTAGAACCAGGAGGGATTCCTGAGCACAGAGCTAGGAATAAGGCCTGATCACCACAGGAAGTGACCAAAAAATCAACATCTCCCTAGCTGGGTTCTTTTTCTAATCTAAATTGAAGAGTAATATTTATTTGAGAAAACTCAAACTTTCAATAAAATTTTTATATTTTATTATATTTATAATATTTTTGCAAATAATTATGATATATGTTTAAAATATTAATGAGGGCGGGGCGTGCCCGCGGGTAGGGCATTTGCCTTGGCGGGGCCGGCCTGGCCCCCCGGGTTCGAATCCCGGCATCCCATATGGTCCCCGAGCACCGCCAGAGTAATTCCTGAGTGCAGCCAGGAGTAACCCCTGAGCATCCCGGTGTGACCCAAAAAGCAAAAAATAAAAAAATAAAAAAAAATAAAATATTAATGAACTGGAGCCTAGAAGATAAGACAAATCAGCTAGTGTCATGGGAAAACTTGGGGAGTGGGGGTGTGGTGGGGACCCCTGTGAGAAGACAGAAAAGATGGACATTTAACCAGGAAAAGAAGAGAAACTCAGTTCTTTTACAACTAAGATAGTCACATGTATTCATACACACTGGATTTTCTACTTGAGCAAACTCTGCTTTGAAAATAATTTCTTTTAAATGTACGTTCTAATTTTTTAAAGCTTAAAAAAACATAGAAAAAAACCCTTTCCATATGCTCATCTCCACTTGCAGGTTAAAACAACTATAGATGGTACAAAATGTATGAGTCACCCTGGCCTGTGAGATAAAGGATATGAACCTGGCACATGATGTTCTTTTGCATTATGGATTATCTCCCTAACACTTTCCCCCCACACTGTTCATCCTAAAAATGTATACACTCCCCAAAAAGTCAGTAACAGTATAAAAATAATTTGTTTCCAGAACCTCCTGAGTTCTGAACTGTCTTGTGAACTTAAAAGTTGAAGGATATACAAATATGGAAACGTAAAGTTGATATGGAAAGAACAACTTGTATTTCATTATGGTTAACACATCCTGAATATTATCATTTCAAATAGTTTGTGCATTTTTTAATCATGTTTGCTACTTTTTTTTAGTCACTGCAGTTATTTCTTGGTGGTTGGGACCCACCTGATGGAACTCAGGGACCACTGTCATCATCAACTTGAAGGGCACGTCGGGAGGTGCATGGAGCCAAATCTTGGACTCCCACATGCAAATGTACTCCAACCCTTTGAGTCATGCCTGAAATGGACATATTCTAAAGCATACAAGGTCTTATACTCTGATTAAGTCAGGTAAAATATAAAATGAATGATGCAGTATCAGTAAACTTGAGGTACTTCCTGGGTATTTGTAAATTTATCAGAAAAGATTAATAAATATGGAAAATAAGGGACCTAGCAGCCATCTTTCAGCTTTGAGTAATTAGAGAGGAAAGGGGCCATAACAATAATACAGTAGGCAGGGCGTTTGCCTTGCAAGCTGCCAACCTGAGGTCAATCTCCAGCATCACATCTGGCCCTCCTTAGCACCACCAGGAGTAATTCTAGAGTATAGAGTCAGAAATAACCCCTGAGCATCATCTGGTGTTACCCAGAGAGAGAGAGAGAGAGAGAGAGAGAGAGAGAGAGAGAGAAAGTCAATTCAGAAGTCAGCATATGTATGGCCATTTCTTGGAACTCGGGAACCAAGTTTCTGATAAGACATAATTTAATACATTCCTGTTGGGAAACACCGCGGGGGTCCCCAACAGTGCCGGAAGCGAGTTCCCTTCTACCTCCAAAGCCGGGGGGGAATGGATGAAGACTCAGGAATCTGATGCAGTTTTAAAAGGCTTTACTTATCACAGGTTCAGGCATACAAATCAACAATAGGAAAAACCCTGTGCTTAGGATTCCGGGCTAGAGCCCCAGCCACGTGTAGGCCAAAATGGCGGCCACCACGTGTTAAGGCCCTGTAAAGAGGAGACAAAGACAAGACTCCCAAGAAGGGTGCGAGCTCACAGAGAGCCCAAAAAGAGAGAGAGAGAGGAAGCAGGCTAGTTTTATACCCCTGCAACTCAGACCTCCTTCCCACTATTATGGGAAGCAGGGAGGGTCAAATGCCCTCAGGTAATTTCTCCCAGCACCTCACCTAGGCCCTTTTATATGCTAATGTCTTGAGCCAAGATCTGCCTGGAAAAGCCTTTATAGGGTAGAGAAGGGGGTTTCTGAGATGGCATGTCTCTGTACCAAAGACTAATACTAATGCCAGTTAAATATTTCTCCAAGCCTTCACAAGTCTCGTCTACTTCATGGTAGTTTTATATTTTAGTTGCCTTTGAGTTATCAGGGAGCCATGCTTGCTTGCTTGGAGGCAAACAGCATTTCTCTCTGGTCTAATTACTTAGAGATCCAACGTGGCCAGGCAAATATGCTGGTAAGGTCTAGCTAGTCCCACGATGATTGTGGTAGCATGAGAGAATATTTATACCAGCTAGTACAGAATACATGGTCAGATAAACTGCCACATTTTGACTACCCCCTTATCTATGAAGTGATTTGCAGGCGGCAATTCAGAGCAGATGCAGAGGCTCTTAGAGGAGTCCTGCAACACATTCCCCTTAATTTGTTTCTTTGCCAGCTGTCTTGCAAGTTCTACCAAGAATTTTTTAAGCCAAGTAAAATTCATGGACTTTGATGATAATATATATAGACCTTTTCATTTTTTTTTTGAGGAAAGTACCCCATTCAGATTTTTAGCATCATGAAACAGGAAGTAATTCGTTTATTCGCTCAAGAATTATCTTTGCATACCTTTGAAAGGCTCTTAGTCTTTGGTTGCATACCTTCATTTCATAGATGAGAAAACTAAAACTAGAAACTTAAAACATATTAATCAAAATTAAGCCAGTGCTTACTTCCAACTCTGTGCTAAGGAATCACTTCTGGTAGGCTCAGAGACCATCTTGGGTGCTGGGGATTAAAGCCAGGAAAGCTGGGTGCAAGGTAAGTGCCCTACCAGCCTTTCTCTTTCTCTGTTCCCAAAGCCTGGAGACCATTCAGAAAGTTAAACCAGTCCAAATCAGGCTACATTGTTCAATTTTAATTGATCATTTAATATCCAAATCTTTTCTTCCCCAGACATGTTTGAAGAGTGTTTAAGAATCTTATTGGCATTTCTATTTTATAAAATTTTTGCAAGCACAATTAAACATATGTTTATTGAAAGTATTCAAAAGTCATTAATGAAAAAACTATTCAAAATAACATTATATTTACTTAATATATTAATTTTAAAAAGTTAAAAAATATATTAAAGATTTTAAAACTGAAAACTACTATAGTTAAAAATATAATATATTTAATAAATAATGTAAGGATACAAATAAAATGTATAGGGTGTATGTTTATCATTATTTGTATATCACTTTTATTGGCATTTCAATTTTATAAATTTATAACTAAACTTATGACTACCCTTCAGAATTAAATCAATCTCCTACATTTAAGACCAAGATTTTAACCTATAGCTTCAAAATTATATTGTAAAGCAAAAACTTTTAAAAATATATAAACATGAAATTTTATTATTTTCAAGTAAATGTTGCCTTGGAAAGATCTAAAGATACTTCAGCAATGATTCAATTTTTTTCAATGATAGGTTTTGGTGAATATTTTGAGTACCTTGCATAAAACAAAATGAGTTTCTATTTTCTGTGAAAGTTTCTGTTTCACACAAAATAGAAACCCATTTAGTGGTATAGTGCAGACTGTTGCTTTTTGAGGTTTTCTTTTTTTATTATTTGTTTATGGTGTGTGCTCAGGGCTTACTCCTTGCTCTGAGCTCAAGGATGATCACTCCTCTGTCAGGGGATCAAACCTAGGTGAACTGTATGCAAAGCCAAGCACCCTACCAGACACACTGTCTCTCTCAGCCACAAATTATTTTTTAGCATACAAAAAGTGCAGTGTTTCACTTCTAAAATTTCACAATCCCCCCTTATACGTGCGCACACACACACAAACACACACACACATACACACACATTAATTTAGAAAATGCATATCCTAGCAAATATCTCACCTCTTTTATAGATCTCCTCTGAACTTTCAAAGTTTTCAAATACGAACACTTTTTTGTTTTGTTTTGTTTTGCTTTGCTTTGCTTTGCTTTGTTTTGTTTTGTTTTGTTTGTTTTGTTTGTTTTGTTTGTTTTGTTTTGGGGCCACACACCGTGATGTTCAGGGGGTTACTTCTCTGTAATGCTTGGGGGACCATATGGGACGCCAGGGATAGAACTGGGGTCAGTCTCATGCAAAGCAAGCAGCTCCTCACTGTACTATCACTTCAGCCTCAAAACCACAAACTTAATAGAGCATCCAGCATAGTTTATTATTGCTTTGAAGTTCTTGGAATTTCATTTTATTTCATGCATTTAAAGCATTTCACTGAGTGGAAATCCTAACGCCATTAAGAGCTAACATCGGCACGGAGCAATAGTGCAGTAGGCCAACCTGGGTTCTATCCTCGGCATCCCATATGGTTACCTGTGCTCCACCAGGAGTAATTCCTGAATGTTGTGCATCATTGGTGTCACCCAAAAAGACAAAGAAAAAAGTAAACAAAGGGGGCAGGAATGATAATCCAGCTGGGTGTGGTCCAAAATAAAACAAAAACCAAGCCAAAAAAACAGACTACTTCAAAAAATATTTCTGAAAATAAAATAGAGCAAACATCTGCTGATAATTTTCTTCTGTCTATAACTACTAAGAAGAGTGAACAGCATTTATGTAATGGCATTATGCAATCTCACCTTTCTGCGTGCCTAAAAGAAAACTGTGATCAGAATGACACACTAAAAAAGACGTAAAGATTGTCCGCTTATACTAACCTAAATGATTATGGGAGCAAAATACTGTCTGACCTGCTCTAGACTGCATTGCAATGAGAAGGGGTTAACATAGAAAACAAAGCTAAAAGGGAGCAGCCCGTTACAGAGCTAATATTTGTCTCTTAGGACACTATTTTATGAAGATCCTATTTTATGAAGAAGAGAAATACTCTTCTGCCTGCTTGCACTATGTAAATATTGCTACAGATAAATGCCATGTTTTGACTAAATAAGCCTGAATAAACATAAGACTGTTTTATGTTGGTTTCCTTAGTTTTCCTGCATTAATTCAAAATTTAAACCAAGATTCCCTCTAAAAACACTATAAAATAGTATTCATGACTTCATACAGAGAGAATGATATTTTTCTTTATAAATGTCACATAAATCAGTGGTAAAATTTTAAATAGAAAAATTGTTAAAATGCAACATAACCACAGATTGCCTTGCATTCCCTCACCAATAAATTCTATCCTTAAGTTTTTACCATCTGACAGATATCTTTTTGTATCTTGAGGAGAAAGAACTCAACATTTTTGTTTCTTGTATGTTTGCCCGTGTGACTTTCTCTGCTCCAGCAAGACTGGATGAGGTCAAACATAATCATTTATATATGCTGTTGGAAAGTTTGAGAAATCTTTTTTTTCTCCAAAAATGATATTCTGAAATCTTAAAAAGACAAGTTTAACTTATTAAGAATATAGATAGATAGACAGACAGACAGACAGACAGACAGACAGACAGACAGACAGACAGACAGACAGACAGACAGACAGACAGATAGATAGATAGATAGATAGATAGATAGATAGATAGATAGATAGATAGATAGGAAAAATTAATTTTTTTAAAACTTAAAATATGCATGTAGTTGCCAAAAATATTTTGGAGCTTTAGAGAACTAATTGACCAAGACTTAATAGTTTTTTTAAAAAAACAGCATCTAATTTAACTTGACTTTTAAAACTATTATCTAGGATAAGAGCTTGTTTAAACCTTAAGTTTAACACTTGGCTTATAATAAGTTTCATGTTGGAATATAAGTTTTCACTGTTTTAGTAAATTACAAAAAATGGCAGCTGCTATCAAAATATAGGAATTCATTTAAATTAGCCATTATCACATTAATTCATATTTAGGTATTATAAACAGTAGATATTAATGCTTAGAACTTTTTAGGATATGCTTCTGTTTCTGTCATGTTTTAAAAATTCATGACAAACATCAGTGGGAAATTTTCTGCCTTCAGCCAAAGATGAGAGGAAGTTCTTTTGCTGACATACAAAAAGAAATATGATCAGTAAAGACGGCCCCACCTCCTGTTATATATAAAACTAAATTTTAGTTTTTCTCCATTAGCTGAAGAGAATTATCAATTTGGCTTTTGATTTCTCTTTATTTTGCTAGCTTCTGTAACCTTAATTAATTGGGGGATAAAGACTTTGAGAGACAGAAATATTTCATGCACATGCAATACTTCATATCCTTGCTAGGTTGTGACTGTAGTTTTAATATTCCCAAAATGATATCCAGAAACAATACAATGTAGTCAACACTATGGCCAGTATAGTACCAGAAGTTTCTTATGACTGTTACACCCTAGTTAAAACATCCTGCGCTACAGACTGCAGGAACAGAAAGCACAGGAAAACTAAATGCCGCATTCACCAGTGAAAAACGGACACTGAAGACCAGCTATTTCCCCGCACACCAACTTAAACAAGAACATTCATATTTTCTTCATTCACTGAAAGATAGTCACGACAAAGAACTTTTGAGGAGACAAAAAGTTCCTCAAAAACAAACTGATGAGCATCTTGGAGGCTTCTCGGGAACTTTTAATAGCTCCTTAAAAAGAAAACCCGACAGAAAAAAAGACATTAATATAGCCCATGTTCTTTTGAAATATTTTGGCATGCTAGGGAGGAACTAGTAATTTGTCTTTTGAAATCACAGAAGAAGAAAAAAAAGGAAACTGCTCAAGCATCTGAAAGCCCCCTTAGCTGCGGGCTAGGGACACAGCTCTTGTTTCTTATCCTCTGCATGCTAGTGGCTGGGGTTTGCTTCCAAGCACTGGATGGTTCCCGAACACTGGGTATAGCCCCCAATATTATGTGTTGAAATTCCATTAGGTGGGAAAAAGCATACAAGATGCTCAGTCCATTGAACCTACTGCTTTCCTTTCATATTTATTAAATGGCCAATGTTAAGAAATAATTATCAAAGTAATATTACAGCCAATCATAAGAGTCGTTTTGGTCATTATTTTGATGCTGTGGGAACTCATTCTCACCCGGTACTTTGCTACTGATTTGCCACTTATCTGACTCTTGCAAGGCATGAGCAGATAAATATTTTTCTTTTTTCACATTATTTTAAAACAATTCGAAAGAAAGCCAGAAGACATGAAAAAATGGTTTCAGATAAATGCTTTCTTTGACTCTAATTATTACAATTATTACAATCGAGAGACCCCACAAAAACCAAAACTAAATAAACCTTAAAATGTTAATAATGTCACACATTCAAAAACAAGATGCAAAAATGAAAACATCCCCCAAACAGTGGTATGATCAGCTATCATCAAATGCTAAATATTCACTATCAAAATTAAAACATTCACTACAAGTGTATTATAAACCATATTGCAAGTGCTGATTACCCACCTCACCTAGAGTAAACCAAAGCAAAAGCAAAGGCTGCCTTGTGGACATAACTTCTCTTTTTATAAAAGGATTCTAGGGCCAGAGCGAGAGTACAGTGGGTAGGGCTTGCCTTGAATGTGGCCAAACTAGCTTTGATCCTTAGCACTCCTTACATTCCTGGAAATGTCCGTAAGTGATCTGTGAGCACAGAGCCAGGAGTTAGGCTTGATCACCGCTGGTTGTGGCCCCCCCTCAAACAAACAACAACAAAAGCTTCTTCTTAGGCAAAGTGCCTGCCATAGAGGCAGACTGCAGGGGTGGGGAAAGGGGGGAATCAGGGGACATTGGTGGGAAACGGGCACTGGTGGAGGGATCAGTGCTGGAACACTGTATGACTGAAACCCAAACATGAACATCTTCATAATTGTATATCTCGTGGTAATATAAAAAATATTAATAAATAAATGAAAAGATTCTTCTTGATCATCTAATAGTAAACATAATCCAGCTAGGAAAAAAGCTAGTTTTTTATACTTTACACCTGTTCTCCTGAAACCTGGTGTACAAAACTGACCTGACCAAGGGCAGGGGCAAAGGTGAGTGGCAGGGAACTCCAAAGCAATGGTAGAGGGAAGCTGATTCTGGTGGAGGTTGTGGTCTTGGAATAAAATACTATCATTAACAGTGTTGTAAATCATGGTGCATCAAATAAAATAATAAACTTGTCACTTGCCTTCCCATTGTTCATCGATTTGCTCGAGCAGGCACCAGGAACATGTCCATTCACTGGGAATGAGGTCCATTATTGTTACTGTTTTTGGCATATCGAATACACCATGGGTAGCTTGCCAGGCTCTGCTGTGGCTGTGGGTTCATCCCAGGGGGCCCAGTCTTTTTTCTATGTCAGACCATCAGCCATCCAGGGCCCACGGGGCAGAGCCAAGACAAGGCTGTCTCCTGTATGCCACCTGTCGACACAGCCAGGCACAGCAGTCACACCTGCAACACCTTGAGGGGCTGGAAAATAATAAAATATACTTTAAAATAATGTTCTCTGAAGAGCCTCAAAAGCGGCTGGGGAAGCTGGAACTCGGCTTTCCCCAGGCTCAGCTGACCATGGGGCTCCCAGGAGGATAGATGGGTTTTGGGAGTAGGCTCATCACCTCTGGGGGTCCCGGGAGCAGCCAAATGAGACTTGCCCACCACACTAGCCACCACCTTCACTACCAGAATGCTGCAACATAATCAGCCCACCCAGGAGGGATGCTACCTCAAGACCAGATTAACTGAGCAAAATGAGCTCAAGCCCAGGTAGGCAGCTCCCAGAAGTGGGAATCACCAGGGATTCATCAGATGGAGCCGGGGCCGGCCCTTCCCCCCTCCATTTTGTCCGAGCCAGGTGGCCCCGCCCAGGAGCTTCCCTGGAGCAACCAGCCATAATATGCAGAGCCTCAAACGCGGCTGGGGAAGCTGGAACTCAGCTCTCCCCAGGCTCAGCTGACCATGAGGCTCCCAGGAGGACAGATGGGTTTTGGGAGGTGCCAGAAGCAGCCGGATGAGACTCACCCACCACACTAGCTGCCACCTTTGCTGTCCAGACATTGACCATGAGGCCCCTAAGTTGCGCGGCCACTTGCAGCTTCACGGTCCATCAAACTAGTGGAAACAGTTATGTCCTTTAATGTACTGCATTCTACGATGTGTAGGAAAGTTAGGCGGGAGGGAGAGATAGAGAGGAGAGAAAAGACATACAGAACCCGCCAAGTAGTTGAGGTGTGGGAAGGGGGAGGGAGGTGGGGACATTGGTGATGGGAGATGGGTTCAGGTGGAGGGATGGGTGTTGGAACACTGTAGAACCATAACTCTACATGAGCATCTTGCAATTGTATGTCAAAGTGGTGTAATAAAATTTGGGGGAAAAAATGATTAATTGAAAATAATGACTAAAACACAGTAAAAAAAATGAGTACATGTGCTATCAAATGCCTTCAATAAAAATGTGATGAACCCCCTGGTTAGGCCACTGCAACTTCTCAAAGTATGTTGCGATGTGTAATCTAAGGTTAACCAGATGATTCTGATCTTCTGATTAAAACTGAATGCACTGGGAAGAGCTTCCTTTAGACCTTTCAAATGTGCTGGTTAAATCTAATAAAACAAATGCAGATGTGAATGAAAAAATAAAATAAAATAAAATAATGTTCTCAAAATTATTCATGATTTTCCACTTGTTAGAAATGAGGGTAATGGTGGAGGGGTGGAATCAAGAGAAGCGACCACTCTGACAATAATAGCTGGAAATGGTCAAACTGAGTGTGTAAAGTAGGTAAAGGGATATGCATGATAACCTTTCAGTATGTATTGCAAGCCATAATGCCCAATAAGAAAGAGAGAGAGAGAGATTAGAGAGAGAAGAAAAGTGACTGCCACTGAGGCAGGCAGTTGAGTGGAGGTAGGGTCAAGACAGTAAATGGGGACATTGGTGGTGAGAAATGTACACTGGCAAAGGGACAGGTATTGGAACACAGTATGACTAAAATCTAATCATAAATAATTTTGTGTATCTCATGGTGATTCAATTAAAAAATAAATAAATCACTGCATCACTGTCTTCCCATTGTTCATTGATTTGCTCTAGTGGGCACCAGTAATATCTCCATACGTCCTGTTGCAAGCAAGTGAAGCCCAAGGGCATCAATTTTTCTTAAAAATAAAATAGATAAATAAGGGTATACTGACATGGGCCAGGTGGGTAAGCAGCAATCATAAGATACTTCAGGGTACTTAATATCTAAAATTGCATTCAGGTATCATTTATCATGTATCTCTTTTTCTCTCTAATATAGGTAAGCATCAACTCAAGGAATTAGAACTTAAAATGAAATCTGGGAAAGGAAAATATAAATCGTATACCATTCTTTTCTGATTCTATACCTTTGGTCCATACTTACACCATAGCCTACAAAAATGTTTATGCAGTATTAGTGGTTTAATGCATAAAATTCTTTGTGTGTTTTTATCTTAAGAGGAACTTTAAGTACAAAAAGCTAATGTCAAGCAATAAACTGTTAAAAACATTCTCTTTGAACCCAATGGGGGAAGGGGAGGTCTGTTTTGTTTGGGGGCTGGGAACACCCTGCAGTGTTCAGGGGCTATTCTTGGTTCTGAGCTCAGGAGCCAACCGTGCAAGTTCTCGGGAGGAACCTAAGCGACGCCATGGAGAGAACAGGGTGTGAGAGGATGGTCCGATCCATGCAGGGCGAGCACAAGAAAGCCAGCACTAGGTCTCCAGAAGCTGACCTCATTTCTTTCCATGGATAATGAATAGTATTGACTTTGAATACCCATAAAGATGAATCAAACATATAGACCACTTTAATTCATTTGTTCAGGTCCAAATCATATATTTTCCCCATATTTCCCTCCCATTACAACTTACATCTACTCTAATACTGACTCTTTATAACGTGCTTTGCTCTCTGGGGCCCTAGATCTAAGCATATAAAACACATGTGATGCTTTTTGTCTTCTAAGAGTTGGTTCCCCCATCGCATCTCGGATCCCAACCTTCCCCGAGGTTGAAAAATTTCCCTTTCAGCCTTCCTCTGCTCACTTGGAAGCTTCCACACACCTAATAGAGCTTGTCTTCTAACTTCTGAAGGAAAATGTGTTCAGAGTGATCAGCATGAAATCGGGCAATAAGGTCATTTTGTGCTTTTCCTCTGTCCTGCTTACGATTCTCAAGTGAGGCCTCGGAGGACCCATCCTGCAGACGTCAAGGCTCTGCTCGGTCCCTGCTTTCCTTTCCCTCCACTGTCTGCTTCACTGACCCCCTCCAAGCCTTAGGAGGCATTGCTGGTTCCCATAATAAAATGGCTTTGGAACAAAACTGGAAGTGGATTTATAGAGCTGGTGTCAATCTCTTAGTATGACTTGACTTTGAGCTAAGTCACATTTTTTTTCCAAACGCAAGTGGCTTTACTAATTTACACAGGATTTGCACACTATTTCATTGTAGCTGAATGTACTGTAGCACATTTTCAGAAAACATGTATAGAATTCACATTAATTATACTTGTTTAAGCACTTCCAGGGAAGCATTCCAAGGGAACACACCTTGTAGTCAACTAGGAAATGGTGTCTTTTTTCCTTTGCTTTTTTTCATATAAACCTAGAACAGTAAACTTTCCACAAACTAAATATTCCTGATTTCCACACTTCTAAATTTCCAACATGCCTCATTTCTGAGGAAATACATGCAGCAATGTGATCAACCTAAACGCAAGCATAAATGCTGCATCTTAACAAACGCCAAGCTCCACTGACATGCCTCCTGGAAATTCCCAATCAATCCACCGCGGACGTTGCACGGTGCTTTCCCTTAGGTTGCGGCAATTTATTCTAAATGCTAGAAATTTTCATTTGGCTCTTTATGTCACTTTAAACATAATTACAATGTCTACATACCTTTCTGCATGATCCTAATTTTTCCCTCATTCACTTCTGCACTGTGGGATTCCATGTTCATTGCCATTCGTTTTTAGATAAATGTTTTAAAGAGCCTGAAGTTACAATCATGCATCAAGAGCTCATTTTGTTTCATATTTGTACTACACTGAAGAAGTCAAATGTCTCTCGACTCCTATGTTGTGAAACAGATTGCATATATACATATGTGTGTGTGTTTCAAGAATTCTATTTCCGTATTTGAAGTTTTAAGAAAGGACATTTATTGACTGTTATTTAACAGGCAATAATTATGGAGAAAGCAGTTTCAATTAGTCCATTTGAATGACTCTCACCAAGGAGGGCCTGAGAGTTGAAGTCCATGGAGCGAGTGCATGCCAGCGGCAGGCTCCCTCCCGAACACCATCTGATCCTCAAGCACCAGCAGGAGTAGCCTCAAAGGACCTCTGCCTGTGGCCTCCAATATAAATAGAGAAATAAAAATCTCGCAATGGCAGGGCTTTCTGGGTTAGCATTGCAAAACCTTTACAGTCTTGAATTATTTCCCAGCTATTCTACAGTTATTGAAACAGTATTTCTCAGCAAAAGCACAGATGTCATTTTACATTTGCCTACTCAATAACCTAATAACCTGATTAAAACACAACAGAAGGATAGTGACAAAATCACTGTCACTGCCAGTTGAAATTGTATAGAAATTTATCTATGGACTTTAAAATTCACCTAACTTGATTATATAATCTATCATTACTTAGAGAATGCATCATCTCCCAAAATTAATCTTATGATGGCCAAAAGGATTCTTTAAGTATTACAAAATTTGGTCTGAGTATTGGGAGCAATATTTTAATAATATAATCATGAAGTGTGATTTTAACCTATGACAAAATATCCATTTCATGAAAAGCAGTCAAAAAATTTAAATGTCCTAAAATTAAGGAGTTCTTTATGAACTAATTCTGGATTGACTGAGTCTAAAGGATTTTTTTGCCACATAAATAAGACCTGCCAAAAATTTCAAACTAATTTCTCTGGGCTGGTGAGAAAGAACTTAACATGCTAAGTGCACACTTTGCATGCAAGGAGCCCAGGTTTGATCCCCAGCATCACATGGTTCCGGAGTACTTTCAAACCTAGCACTGAGCTGGCCTGGGTTGTATTTTGACTTTAGCACTGAGCTTGGAGCAGTCCCTAAACACTGAGAGGTGCACCCCCACTCCTCACTAAAAGATTAATTGGTTTGGTCGTTAATACTTTTTAAGATTAAGTTTACAGCTGATATTTTAAATTATTTTTAAATGGACTTTGACCAAAATAATTGATCAATATAATAAAAAATAAATAACCAAATTATATAAATAGACATATTGATGAAGGCAACAAAAATATGGTTTCAAGGTAGCAAAATACAAGTTGTTTTTCTTTTAGAGAATGAGCAGTAAAATTAATAAAATAAAAATCCTCTAAATAATATTCCAAATAGAATTGCATAACCAAATAAGTTATTCTAAAGATATTTTCAGACAAAGGACTATATATAGGTATCTCTATGGAGAAACCATATTTAGTGTGCAGGGAAAGTCTGTATTTTCTCTGAATTCAACATTTTTCTACCATTAAATTATCAGCTATATGGAAGGCTTTTAACAAAACAGAAAAAATTAAAAGCTTCTTAATATGCTAAATTTCTGGCTACTAATTTTAAGAACTAAAAAAATTAAGTTCAGTTCTGCAAAAAATTCCATTTTTCTACTTACAGAAAAAATTATGCATCTAAATCTGTGTCACTTTCTGTCTGAAATTTATTTAGAACTGCTCTTTTGTGTAGTCTTTTTTAAATTTCACTAGATGGCTTCAGAAACTAGAAATTTAAATTGTCATGAACAGTGATAGATTAATGTGCTATTAAATCAAGGATAAGTTACATTTGAAAAACCAGTTATAAATAATAAGCGGACAACAAAGAGCTTAGTTATTAAAAAACTGCTTAAAAATCTCCCTCCCTTACCTTTCTAGAATTTCTCAGACAAGTCAATTTATTCTACAAAATTAAAAAAAACATCAAGACTTTATAAAATCTACCAGTTCAAAATGTAAGCATTCAATCTTCTCAATGAAATTTTTTGAACTGTTATCTTCTTTGTGTTTTAGCTGAATTGTGTGCAGTTCATTGTTGCTCAGGTCCAAAAATCCCTGTGAAGCAGGCAGTCGAGAAAAACAGCGAGTTGCACTCAGAGTACATTTAGTAACGCAAGAGCATGAATAAAATTTGGAGATCTAGCACACCTTAGTGGAAACAATTATAATTACAACTACTTAAAAAATCCATTTCCATTTCAAATAACCATTATTTTATTGAAATTTGATTTCACCAAATTCAAGTTTGTGCAGTCTTTTTTCTTTAACTTTTGAGTTTCTTGCCATAACTTGATAAGCTTCTTACCCAAATTGCCCCAGTATAAGAAGATAAACTTGATCATGAATTTCCAAAAACAGAAAATATGTCTTTGCTGAATATTCTTAAAAATCCATATATAATACCCCATGCTAAAGAATTCTGTATTATTCTATCTTATTTGCAACCACTGTCATGAACAAAGTGTCACTTTTTTAATTTAAATGATTGCTGTGCATCTGACTGGCAAAAATTTATCAGGTCAGTTCTTAGGATTCTTCAGAGATTTTATTTCAAATAGGTTGTATGTGATTTACAATTAGTGGCAACAACTATTCCCTTTGGAACACTTGCTAAAATGTTACAAGAAAAATAATATAAATGGCATAAATTTTCGTTCTACTAAAATTTCGAGAGTTTTTAATTTTGACTCGTCGCCATCATTTTCCATCCTAAGTTGGGAAGGGAAAAGCATCCAAAAACAAATACGGCACATTCACTTCACCCCAAAAATGGCAAAAAATTATTCCTATCCATAGCTTTGTCTACACATGCATTTCTAGAAGAAATCAGAATATAACTTATGAATCCACAGGTAAAATACACTAGTTTATTTTCCAGGCATCTCAACCATGCCACGTGACTTAAAACTAAAAAGGAACCAGAGAAATAGTGCCCCATGGATAGGGGCACTCGCCTTGCACACAGCTGGCCTGGGTTCAATCCCCAATACCTGAGCCCCTCAGTGATCCCTGAACACAGAGCCAGGGGTAAGTACTGAGCATAATCCGGTGGAGTCAGTGGAAGAACTGAGGAAAGAAAGCGGCAGACTAGAAGCCACAAAGGATAGAGATAAAGTGTCTTGGGCAGTTTGGTGATGGCAAAGGTACAGTAAACTTGGATAACAAATAATATTTAATACTATTGTAACCCAACCTACCTAAATTACAATAAATCACACACGTGCACTCACATGCGTATGTTCAGCAAATGCTCTTCTCTCTCTCTCTCCTCCTCTCTCTCTCTCTCTCTCTCTCTCTCTCTCTCTCAAAGTGCCTGGTCCCATCCCCTGCACACATGGTGCCCCAAGCATCATTGACAGTTATCACAAGCGCATAACTAGAAGTAGATACCAAGCACAAATGGGTATGAGTATGACGCAAAATTTAAAAAAATAAAAATAAGCGTAAAACCAAATCCCAACTATTTTACCAAGGCATAGAAAATATTGAGACATCGGTCCCAAATTTTAATAACCAGATTTAAAAGGTGCCTGTCAAGGTGGAAGGCTGGGGCGGGGGAAGGAGGAGAGGGAATCTGAGAACAATGATGGAGGGAAGTTGACACTGGTGGTAGGGTTGGTGATGTCACACCTCACTTGCATCACTTGTATCACTTGTCTTCCCATTGATCATCGATTTGCTCGAGCAGGCACCAGTAACATCTCCATACATCCTGTCACATGCTAGTGTAGCCCAAGGGCATCAGCTCGCTCCAGGAACATGAAGAGCCTCAAACCATTCCATCAGGTCATGGGAATGAGGTCTATAATTGTTATTGGTATTTGGCATATCAGATATGACACGGGTAGCTTGTAGTAGCCTATCATCTTGTGCATTTATTGATGAAGAAATGCGGAAAGATCAGCTCTTCTGCTGGGTGGAGCTCTGACGAGAGGGGAGGCTGGATGTGGAAAATGGTGGCCCTCCTGGTGTGGGGGTTCCTCTGACTTTTGTGAGGCTCTGCTGGGGTGGCAGGCCAGGGCTAGAACCCACCTTCCCTCCTGGGTGCCTTGTGATCGGTTGGGCACAGGGAGAGCTGGTAGCAGCTCTGCCCAGTGTATGTGAGTCTCCTTAATGGATATGAAAAGATGTCACTATCACTATCTTCCGTTAATCATCTATTTGCTAGAGCGGGCACCAGTAATATCTCCATATGTCCTGCCTCATGCTAGTAGAATCCAAAGGCATCCACTTGCTCCAGGAACATAAAGAGCCTCAAACCATTATATTAGGTCATGGGAATGACCTAATATAAATGTTACTGGTATTTGGCATATCAAATGCGACACGAGCAGCTTGCCAGGCTTGTTGTGCGGGTGGCATACTGTTGTAGTCACCTCTAAATAAAGATGCAAAAATTGCATTTACTGACAATAAGTCAAAATTGGGAAGACTCCTAAGTGGTGCTCAGGAGGCCCTGGGGCCTTTAGTGAAGATTCTCAGTCAACTGTGCTGGGGAATCATTGCAAGAGCCTCAGGGTGTGGTGCTGCTGGGCCCCTATGATGCCAGGAAGTACCTGGGGCACGCCTGAGGCTCTTGGGGCCTCCACGGCTGTACCCAGAAATGCTTGGAGGACCATGTAATGCCTGGGATTAAACCAGACAAACACCTTAACCCCTATATACTATCTCTACAGGGCAGATGCCAGCGGCCAAGCAGTTGCTTTTTTGGGGGTGGGGGTGTAAGTCTAATAGTGCTCAGGGGTTACTCCTGATTCTGCACTCAAGGATTACTCCTGGCAGGCTCAGGGGAACATATGGGGTACCAGAGATTGAAACCAGCTGGCTTCATGCAAGCGAAGGGCTTGTGCCCCTATACTATTTCTCCAGGCCCCATGAATTTATTTTAAATCCAGTTACTTGTGATCCATACATTCAGTTAAAAGATGTCACACCACATGTCAAAAATCCAACTATGAATAACTTTGTAATTCGTGGTGCTTAAATAAAATATCATTTAGATGTGGAAAAATAAATATTGAGACATCTCAATATTTAGGAAGATTCTAATAAAGAATTGTCCAGAAGAACAATGGCTGTCTGTAAATTTAATCAGGGGGTCCCCTCCCCATTGTCCTCTGACTGTATGGACATGCAAGTGTTCAAACTCAAGTTTACTGCCCACAAGATCCCACATGCCAATTTATCTATTATTTAGGATTCCTGACACCACAACGGAGTGTGTGGTCTCTAGCACACCATAATCAAACATGTATGAGCACCATAACTAGAGTCTTTTACAACTTGTGAGCACCAGAACCAAGTGTGCAAATACCACAACCAAGAGCATGATCCCTGGAAATCACCATAATCAACTGTGTGCACAAAAAATGAAAGAAAAAGGAAAGAGGGGAAGAAATAATTTTTTACATAAATTGAGTCCTTTTTTTTTTTTTTGCTTTTGGGGTCACAGCTGGCAATGCTCCTCAGGGGTTACTCCTGGCTCTGCACTCAGGAATTACTCCTGCCAGTGCTCGGGGGACCATATGGGATGCCAGGTAATTGAACCCAGGTTGGCCACATGCAAGGCAAATGCCCTACCCACTGTGCTATCACTTTGGCCCCTACTTTTTACATAAATTATTAAGTAAGCAAAAAAAATAAACCCTGGAGGTTTACTTTTATAAGTGTATCACATATTTCATAGGTTTATCACATAATTAGATGAAAATGTCAAGTTAGGCACAAAAAGCAATAAACAGAAATGTTTATGTGTCCTAATCCTGCACTCCACCATGGGGGGGGGAAGCCACTGGGGTCCCCGACAGTACCAGGAAGCAAGTTTCCTTCTACCTCCAAAGTTGGCGGGAATGGATGAAAACTCAGGAATCCGGCACAGGTTTTAAAATGCTTTACTTATCTCAGTTCAGGCATACAAATCAGCAATAGGAAAAACCCTGTGCTTAGAATTCCTGGCTAGAACCCCAGCCATGTGTAGGCCAAGATGGCGGCCACCAATATTAAGGCCCTGTAAAGAAGAGACAAAGACAAGACTCCCAAGAAGAGTGAGAGCCCACAAAGAGAGAGCCCAAAAAAAGAGAGCCCCAAAAGGAAGCAGCCTAGTTTTATACCCCTGCAACTCAGGCCTCCCACTACTATGGGAAGCAGGGAGGGTCAAATGCCCTCAGGTAATTTCTCCCAGCACCTCACCTAGGCCCTTTTATATGCTAATGTTTTGAACCAAGATCTGCCTGGAAATGCCTTTATAGGGTAGAGAAGGGGGGTTTCTAAGATGGCATGCCTCTATACCAAAGACTATACTAATGCCAGTTAAATATTTCTCCAAGCCTTCACAAGAGTCTCCTCTGCTTCACGGTAGTTTTGTATTTTAGTTGCCTTTGAGTTATCAGGGGAGCCATGCTTGCTTGCTTGGAGGCAAACAGCATTTCTCCTGGTCTAATTATTTAAGAGATCCAACGTGGCCAGGCAAATATGCTGGTAAGGTCTAGCTAGTCCCACGATGATTGTGGTAGCATGAGAGAATATTTATACCAGCCAGTGCAGAATACATGGTCAGATAAACTGCCACATTTAGACTACCCCTTATCTATGAAGTGACCTGCAGGAGGCAAACAGAGCAGATGCAGAGGCTCTTAGAGGAGTCCTGCAACACCACCACACCCCAAATAAAGAAACCACCCTGATGGAAAAATGAAGTGGCAGGTCTTCTTAGACAAAGACTTCAAAGTGACTGACTTCTAGATGCCAAAAAGAAGTTAAAGTAAAATGCAGAGAAGTTGAAGAATAAACATACTTAAACAAGCTAGAAATTTTCATAAAGTAAGAGTACAGATAATAATCTGGAAATAAGAAAGTGTAATAGCTGAAATAAGAAATTCACTTAAAATAATCAAGATCAAATTTGAACAGGCAGAAGAAGAATCAGTGAGCTTCTATACGAGAAAAAATAAAACTGAGTCAGAAAGCCAGGCACCGCAGCCAGACATGCAACACCTCGAGGGGCAGACAGGAGACAGGCTTCTCCATACCCAGGCTCTGCCCCATGGGTCCTGGATGGTTGATTGTCTAACATAGAAAAAGGCTGGGGGCGGAGAGATAGCACAGCGGGTAAGGCATTTGCCCTGCATGCGGGGAAGACCTGGGTTTGATTCCCTGGCATCCCATATGGTCCCCGGCGCCGCCAGGAGTAATTCCTGAGTGTAGAGCCAGGAGTATCCCCTGAGCATTGACTGCTAGTTATGACCCAAAAAGCAAAAAAAAAAAAAAAAAAAAAAAGGCCCCCTGGGGTGAACCCAGAGTCACAGCAGAGCCTGGCAAGCTACCCGTGGTCCCTTAACAATAAGGGACCTCATTCCCAAGGAATGGAGACATTACTGGCGCCTGCTCGAGCAAATTGATGAACAACGGGAAGACAAGTGATACAAGTGAGTCAGAAAGAGCACAGCAGGTAAGGCTCTTGCTTTGCTGCTGGTAGACCTGAATTCCATTCCCAGCACCATACATGGCACCTCAAGCCTTGCAGGAACGATCCTTGAGCACAGAGACAGGAGTACGCACTGAGAACAGCCATGTGTAGCCCCCAAACCAAAAAAAAAAAACAACAACAACAAAATTACTGAGTCTGAGGAACAAAAGGAAAATATACTGCAGAAAACAGAACAAAGCAAGCCTAGGGGATAGTTAACACATGATCAGAGAGATAAGGTAACACAGTGAGGAAGTGGGAAAAGACAAAGAAAAACATAGGAATAATAGTTGAAGAAATAACGGTATCAAAGGGTTCCACATTTTAGGAAAGATGTTAACATAAATATCCAAGAATGTAAAAAACTTTAAATATAATGAACTTAAAGAGACCCTAAATAAGACCCATTGAGATTAAGGTGACAAAACCAAAAACATAATCCTCAAAGAGATAAGTAAATCATTCCATACGAGGAACCCTCAATAAGATAACAAACAGATTTCTCAATAGAAAATTTGAAAGCAACAAACTGTTGTCAGATAAATTCAAGATATTAAAGAGAAAAATGTCAACTTACATTTAGCTAAACTGTTTTCTGATACAAAGAACTACAAAGAGAAACTAAGCATTCCCAGAGAAGCAAAATCTGAGGTTTGTTGTCATTATACTTGCCTGCTAGAACTCCTAAAGGAATTTCTTACAGATGAAATTAAAAACCTCTAGACTATAACTTGAAATTGTATAAACAAATAAAGATCTCACTAAGATAAATGCATGGGCTATTACAAAAATAAGTAATAATGCAACTTCAGTCTGAAATTCCATTTTTGTTTTTACATGTTTCAAGAGATTTGTATATTTTTAGAAATTATTATAAATTTGGCCTATAATTTCATTTATATAACTTAAAAGATTACTGTATAAAATATGATATCCAAGAATCGGGGCAAGTGGAATATGTTGGGCAGCCTGTGTTTTTGGAAATGCACTGAATAAAGATATAATTTTGTGCCATCAGTAACTGAAAGGGGGTAGGTTAGCATGGCCATGAAAACAGAAATTTATACATTTCATTTAACTTAGAAAATCTGCTATGAATTCAAATTACAATATAACAGCATTTAGATGGTAAATTATACCAAAGTATGACTATAACCCATCATAACTACAAAGAAAATAACTGTAAAATATATACAAAAGGAAATAGGAAATTAAACTTTCTATCACAAAAAAAAATAAATTCATCAAAGAAGTAATGCAAAATATAAGAAACAAAACAAGCTTTAGGCATATAAAAATGAAATAAGAAATTTACAGAAATTTTTAAAAAGCCCAAAAATACAGTAATAGTGACCCTCTTTATCAGTATTGACTTTAAATGTAAATGAATTAAACTCTCTAGTAAAAAGATTGATGGGAGTAGGGAGAGATAAAAACACATAACCCAATTAGAAGTACACTAATAGAGAGCCAGTTTAGGAAAAAAAGACACTAAAAGACTCAATGTGAATTGATGGGGGGAAAAGTCATTCAAATAGGAAACAAAAGACAGCAGGAATGACTGTTAATTTCTGACAAAAGAGACATTATTTTTTTCTTATTATACCACTGTGAGATCTACAATTACAGAGATGTTCATATTTGGGTTTCAGTCATACAGTGTTCCTGTACCCATCCCTCCACCAGTGCCCATTTCCCACCACCAACGTCCCCTGATATCCCCTCTCCCCAGCCTGCATCTATGGCAAGAAATTTTCACATCTCTTTGTGTCTCTGTGTCTCTTTGTCTCGGTCTCTGTGTCTCTATGTCTCTCTCTCTTCCCTCTCCCTTGCCACCCCTCCCTTCTCTTATACATTGTGGCTTGCAATACATATATGTAGAGGTTATTATGTATGTTTTATATACATACATGATATCCGGCTCATGGAGATCCACCCTGAAGCAGTCTTTTTTAATCTGGCCCAGGTATGCTGATCCAGAGACAGACATGGGGCACAGCTGCTACTGGCTCTCCCTGTGCCCAGCCACTCACGAGGCACCCGGGAGGGATGGCAGGTTCTAGCCCTGGCCTGCCACCCCAGCAGAGCCTCACAACAAGCCAGACAACCCCCACTCCATGAGGGCCTCCATTTTCCACATCCGGACCTCCCCCTCTTCAGAACTCCACCCAGCAGACCAGCCTATCACAGCCTGGCTCATCAATAAATACTGGATTTTGAGATGACTACAAGAGTATGCTACCCGCACGGCAGAGCCTGACAAGCTACCCCTGTCATATTTGATATGCCAGATACCAGCAACAATTATAGACCTCATTCCCATGACCTGATGGAATGGTTTGAGGCTCTTTTATGCTCCTGGAGTAAGCAGGTGCCCTTGGGCTCTACTTAAATGACAGGTCATATGGAGATGTTACTGGTGCCCACATGAGCAAATCGATGATGAACGGGAAGACAGTGATACAGTGATACTGTGATCATGCATATCCTTTTGCCTACTTTCAATGCTCACTTCTACACTGGTATTATCATTTACCATAACTATTAGTACACTGTTCCTTTCTCTGTATTATCTTACTTCTGACTCCCACACATTTGCAGTAGGTTCTACCCACTGATAAGACCTCCTGATCCATGTTTTGTCTGACCTTGAATATTGGCATCTTGCTATTTTCTTCTTTTGGGGTCACACCCGGCGATACTCAGGGCGTTACTCCTTGCTCTTCACTCAGGAATTACTCCTGGCGGTGCTTGGGGGACCATATGGGATGCAGGGATCGAACACAGGTCAGCCACATACAAGGCAATGCCCCTACCCACTGTGCCATCGCTCTGGCCTATCATGCTATTTTTTATATATCCCGCAAATAAATGCAGTCATTCTATATCTGTCCTTTTCCCTCTGGCTAGTTTCACTCAGCATGATCCTCTCCATGAGACATTAAATTTTTTAAATTTTAAAGAAAACATTAACATATATATTAATAAAAGATACCAAGATATGCATTTATAAACGTTCACAAATCTAATAAGAGATCATCAAAATACATGAAGTGAATGCTGACATGAATGAGGAGAGAAACAGATTGTTCTCCATAAACCAGTTGCACGATTCTATCCTACACTAAACTTTAATACTCTATGCTTGTGGGGGATTAAAACAAACCAGTAAGAAAAATTGATCACTTGATCACTTGTATCCCGTTATTTATTGATTTGCTCAAGCGGGCGCCAGTGACATTTCCATTGGACCCAATCACGTGCCAATGTAGCCCAATAGCATCTGGTTGCTTCAGGAATATGAAGAGCCTCAAACCGTTCCTTCAGGGTCTTGACGAAGAAAGAAAGAAAATTACTAAGGAAATAGAAGACAAACACTATGTACCAACTAAGTCTAACAAAACACTCTACCCAATAATACCAAAATACAAATTGTTCTTAAGAACATATGGAATATTCTGTAGGACAGTGCTGGAGCACAAATAAAATACAATAGGGATTGAAAGATGATTAGCATAGAAAGTTTCTTCTCGTAACTGGCTAAAAAGATGTGATTTTTTTTCTTGAAATGCTGTTTCAATACACATTGAAATACTGTTCAGCTAATCACTTGTATCACTTGTATCACTTATCTTCCCGTTGATCACCGATTTGCTCGAGCAGGCACCAGTAACATCTCCATATGTCCTGTCACATGCTAGTGTAGCCCAAGGGCATCTGCCCGATCCAGGAACATAAAGAGCCTCAAAACCATTTCATCAGGCCATGGGATAAAAAATATGAAATCCTTTCTTTGGTGGTAGTGAGGTTTTGTAACAGAGTTCATCGAAACCACAGACAATGACACTGTTGTAAACATGTGACCTAAACTATAGTGATTAAATTAAAATCTTCAGATAAGTAATTTAAAATTCAAATAGTAAAAATGAGAGAAATTCATTTGTTTGCAACAATATGGATGGCCCTAATCATGTTATATGGAAATATGTCAAAAAAATAAAGAGAATCAACATTTTATTTCACAAAAATAAATGTTTAGAATATAAGAACAAATTAGTGGTTACCAAGAAGGAAGGAATGGGATAAATCAGATTTTAAAAGGCCAATTTAATTGAGATGTATGAAACCAGACTTTTAGTAGTAAACTTATTACATACAGATGTTGATTTAGACTGATGTATACCTAGAAATTAATGTTACAAACATTACTCCAATAAAAATGTGGGAAAAGAAAGTTATTTTCTCCAACCACAAAAGGATGAAATTATACATCACTAACAAAAAAAACTGAAAATTTCACAACAAGTTCATGGAACTTTGATAACTAAGTCTCAAAAGGAAAATCAGAAAATATTTGTCATGTACAACATGAATGAATCTCACGAGAACTGCAAGAAGTAAAATATTCAGAGAAATAAAAACTAGCCATATGATCTCACACATATGTGGGAATCTGCCCCCAAATCCACAGAAATGTACAGAGAGAAAGGAAGCTCATGAATACAAAGAAATGACTGTGGTTCAGAGAAGTGATGGGTGAAGAATGAAAGAAACTAGTGAAGGCAGATCAAAAGTAATGTGAAAGTATGGTGACAATAGCTGACTACACTCAATTGCATATTTGATCTTTCTAAGTGCAGATTTTTAAAGTTCTTAGTACCCCCAAAAATGTGAACAAGGTAATGAATTTGTTTGGTTTAAATTACTTCCAGCAGTGCTCAGAGATTATTCCCCCGCTATGTGCTAGGAGGTTACTCCCAGCTTTGTTCAAGGGAACATGCAGTAATGGGTATGAGGCCAGGTCTTACAAAAAACGTGCCCACCACCCTTTGTGCTAACTCTCAGGGTGCCTGGGTGGTCAATGTTAATTAGACACATTGCAGTAGCCATTTGACAATGTATGCAAATATTTGCTATAATTATACTGTAAACCTCTATTAGTCCCTGTCATCTGCTCGTCGTAGCCCTAGGGCAGCTGCTTGCTATAGGAACAAGAAGAGCCTCAAACCATTTGTTCCCGTAATAAGAATGAGTTCCATCATTGTTTTTTGTTTTGTTTTGTTTTGTTTTTTGCTTTTTTGGGTCACACCACGCAATGCTCAGGGGTTACTCCTGGCTCTTTGCTCAGGAATTACTCATGGTGGTGCTCAGAGGTCCATCATTGTTACTGTACTTGGCATACATACTTATTGAAATACAACACGGGTAGCTTGCCATGCTCTGCTGTGCAGGTGGGATACTCTTAGTAGTAGGTAGGCTCTCAGTTTATTCATTTACTGATGAACAGAGCAGGCGCAAAGCAGCCACGTGCCAACAGGGAGAATGGGTAGCAGTTCTGCCATATATCTGTGTCTCTGGTTCAAGCATACGTGGGCTTGAAATAAGGCTTCTCTATTAGGTGAGACTCTGACGAGCAGGGCTTGAGATCAGCTTTTCTCTTGGGTGGAGCTCTGATGAGCTGTGGAGTCCAGATGTTGAATGGGGATGGTGGGACAGCGTCAGAACTTGCCCTCCCTCCTGGATGCCCTCATGATCAACGGAGCACAGGGAGAGCTGGTAGCACCTCTATCCCGTGTATCTGTGTCTCTGGTTCAAGCATACCTGGGCTTGAAATAGGCTCTCTGTATGGTGGGACTCTGCTGAGCAGGGCTTGAGATCCTACTGTCTATATAAACATTTTAAAAGATATTAGCATT
>JAJIBD010008747.1:0-47791 GCA_021461705.1 Cryptotis parvus
AAAGAAGGATTGAATGGTCTATTGTAAAAAGAAGACAACCCAAAACCACAACAAATTTAAACAGGAAGATGGCACAAAATCCAATGACAGTAATCTCAACGTCTATGGTCTAAAGACACCAATTAAGAGACATAGGGAGGCAAAATGGATTAAAAAAACTGAATCCAACATTCTGCTGCCTACAGAAACACATCTAAATAATCAGATCAAACACAGACTCAAAGTCAAAGGCTGGAAGACCATTCTCAATGCAAACAACTCCTCCAAAAAGGCAGGTGTGGCCATACTCGTGTCTGACAATATAGACTTCAGGCTGAAAAAAGATTAAAAGGGACAATGAAATCCATTTCTTAATAATTAAGGGTATGTATACCAGGAAGAAATCACACTACTAAACATATATGCGCCAAACGAGGGGCCAGCAAAATATTTAAAACGACTATTAATAGATCTCAAAGAAGACATTAACAGTAGCACAATAATAGTAGGAGACTTCAGCACTGCCTTTTCGACTATGGATAGATTGGACGAGACTGAAACTCACCAGGGAAATACTGGACCTAAATGAAGAAATAGAAGAAAGAGAGCTGGTTGATATATACAGGGCTTTTCATCCCAAAAAAGCTGAATACACATTTTTTTCCAGTGCACATAGAACATTCTCCAAGATAGACCATATACTGAGCCAGAAAGCATACCTCAGCAAAATAAAAAAGATAGAAATTGTGTCGACTATCTTTTCAGATCATGATGCACTGAAAATAGTAAAAACCATACACAGAAGTAGGGAGTCAAACCAAACACCTGGAAACTGAACAGCTCACTGCTGAACAACAAATGGGTCATAGAAGAAATCAAACAGAAAATCCAAAAGATTACTAGAAACAAATGACAATGAAGATACCCACTATCAGAACTTGTGGGACACAGCAAAAGTTGTGTTAAGAGGAAAGTTCATGGCTCTGCAAGCATTCACCAGGAAACAAGAAAGCGCCCACATAAATAACCTGACCTCACAGCTGAAAATATTAGAAAAAGACCAACAAAAGAAGCCCAACCCAGGCAGAAGGAAGGAAATAATAAAACTTAGGGAGGAAAAAAACGAGCTGGAAACCAAAAAATCAATCCAAAAGATTGATGAAACCAAGAGCTGGTTCTTTGAAAAATTAAACAAGATCAACAAGCCACTGGCAAGACTTGTAAGGACAGGGAAAGAGAGAACCCAAATAAACAGAATCAGAAATGAAAATGGTGACATCACAACAGAAAAGACAGAAATCAAAAAGATCATCCAAGATTACTTCCAGAACCTGTATGCCATGAAACATGAGAACCTGGAAGAAATGGATAAATTCCTGTGTCCTATAAGCTCCCACGCTTGAAACAAGAAGACCTCCAATACATGAATAAGCCTATCACCATCTAGGAAATTGAAACAGTAATTAAAAATTTGCCCAAACACAAAAGCCCAGTTCCAGATGGGTTCACTAGCGAATTCTACCAAACCTTTAAGGAGGACCTACTGCCAGTCCTGTTCAAGCTCTTCCAGGAAATAGAGGGAAACAGAAACACTCCAAAACAGCTTCTATGAAGCACATATCACCCTAATACCCAAAGCAGGGAGAGACAACACAAAGAAGGAAAATTACACACCAATCTCCTTGATGAACACAGACACTAAGATCTTCAACAAAATACTAGCAAACAGAATCCAAAGACTCATCAAAAAGATCATACATCATAACCAAGTAGGATTCATCCCGGGAATGCAAGGATGGTTCAACATTCGCAAATCAATCAACATAATACATCATATCAATAAGAGAAAAAATAAAAACCATATAATCCTATGAATAGATGCAGAAAAAGCATTTGACAAGATCGAGCACCCATTTATGATTAAAACCCTCCAGAAAATAGGAATTAAAGGAAGCTTCCTCAAGATAGTCAAAGCCATGTACCAAAATCCCACAGCGAGTATCATTCTCAATGGGGAAAATTGAAAGCCTTCCCTTAAGTTCAGGAACAGGACAAGGTTGCCTTCTCTCACCTCTTTTATTCAATCTAGTACTGGAAGTACTTGCCATAGCAATCAGAGAAGAAAAGGACATTAAGGGCATCCAGATAGGCAAGGAAGAAATCAAGCTATCATTACATGATATCATTACATGATGACAAGATATTATACTTAGAGACCCAAAAACTCTTAGAAATAATAGATATGTATAGTAGAGTGGCTGGGTACAAAATCAATACCCAGAAGTCGGTGGCTTTCCTGTACACAAATAACGAAAAGAGAAGAAAGGGATATTAAGAAATCAATTCCATTCACAATTGTACCACAGAAAATCAAATACCTAGGAATCAGCTTAACCAAGTATGTAAAGGACCTATACAAAGAGAACTACAAAATACTGCTTCAAGAAATAAAAGAGGACACGAGGAAATGGAAACACATTCCCTGCTCATGGATGGGGAGAATTAACATTGTCAAGATGGTAATACTCCCTAGAGCTTTGTACAGATTCAATGCGGTTCCTATAAGGATTCCCATGACATTCTTTAAAGAAATTGACCAAACACTCCTGAAATTCGTATGGAATAATAAACCCCCACGGATAGCTAAAGCAATCCTTGGGGAAAAGAAGATTGGAGGCATCACCTTTCCTAACCTCAAACTGTACTACAAAGCAGCAGTAATAAAAACAGTGTGGTACTGGAATAAAAACAGACCTGTGGATCTATGGAATAGAGTTGAGTATCCTGACACCCACCCTCAAAGACATGATCAGTTAATCTTTGATAAAGGTGCAAAGAGTCCAACTCGAGTAAGGAAGGTCTCTTCAACAAGTGGTGCTGGGAAAACTGGACAGCTACATGTAAAAAAATGAATTTGGACCTGTGTCCAACACCTTGCACAAAAACAGATCAAAATGGATTAAAGATCTCAATATCAGACTTTAATCCATAAAGTACGTTGAAGAAAATATAGGAAAAACCCTCCACAACATTGAAGCTAAAGACATCTTCAAAGGTGAAACACCATTAACAAAGCAACTAGAAGAAAACATAAACATATGGGACTACATGAAACTAAAGAGCTTCTGCAACTCAAAAGAAACAGCGACTAAGATACAAAGGCAGTCCACAGAATGGGAAAGAATATTCACCCAATACCCATCTGATAAGGGGTTAATATCCAGGATATATCAGGCACTGGTTCAGCTATATAAGAAGAAAACAGCCAACCCCATCAAAAAATGGGGAGAAAAGATGAACAGAAACTTTGACAAGGAAGAAAATTCGAATGGCCAAAAGGCATATGAAAAAATGATCATCATCACTAATCATCAGAGAGATGCAAATCAAAACAACAATGAGATATCACCTCACACCACAGAGACTGGCCCATAACCAAAAGGGGTAAAAACAAGTGCTCGCATGGAAGTGGAGAAAAGGGGACTCTCATACATTGATGGTGGGAATATCGACTTGTACAACCTTTCTGGAAAACAATATGGACATTCCTCCAAAGACTAGAAATTGAGTTTTATTTGACCCAGCCATACCACTTCCTGGGAATATACCCTGGGAAGCCAAAAACACACAGTGGAAACACCATCTGCACTTTTATTTTCATCGCAGCACTATTCACAATAGCCAGAACCTTGAAACTACCAGTATGCCCGAGTACTGATGACTGGATAAAGAAACTTTGGTACATCTACGCAATGGAATACTATGCAGCTGTTAGGAAAATGAAGTTATGAAATTTTCCTATAAATGGATGGACATGGAAAGCAATTATTTTATTTTTTGGTGGGCATGGGCTTGATCCTTACTTTGTCCTCAGGGCTCACTTCATGCAGTGGTTTAGGAAATCCTACGGTACAGGGATTGAACCTACACTTCTCAGCTTGTTGAACTAACTCTACAACCTTAAATTAGCAGTTTTGTCCAGGATACTGTCTAGATCCATGGCAATTAATAAATTCCCTTATTTTCCCATTTCATAGTTGTTTACTCACAAAAAAACTAGACAGGAGAAGGAATCCTGCATTTAGATGGGCCAATGAGGTGACAAGAAATTCTCTCATAGGTATCTGACTCCAAACAGACTAGTCACAACTAGGAATTTGTGGGGGCCACTCTCTGACATTAATTGCACCACTAAAGAACAACCTTCCTCGGAGTGATGTTCACAGTTGGGAGGATTGACTGTCACTGAACTGCCACAATTTTGTAGAGCCTGATCGACAGTTGGGGGTACCTGTGTGGAGGCAGATAGAAGAGAAGTAAGGTTATAGTATCTATCAGTGACAGACTAAGTACCCCAGGAATGACAGTGGGGAGGTTCTGTAGACCAATGTGATGATAAGGGTATAGTAGAACAGTGATGTGTTTTGATAACTGTTGTGCTTTGGAAGGTTCAAAAATGGTGTTTTCTGTTAGTAGGGATGTTGTTTCTGTGCTTGCAAACAAAGGTAATCTAGTAGGACCAAGTCTAGTTGTCCTCTAGGATTAAGCTCTCATAATTATGTCTCAATTCCCGGAAGACTTAGACATTTATTAAGTGTAGGGAGCTTTCTCCTGAGATTTTTCCTCAGGATTTTTTACTATGGAGAGCGAGAACCAATTGTAGTGTCCACCAAAGCTGCTCTCTGCAGGTTGGGAAAGATTGACTAGAAGGGACCAGCTAGAAACATCAATTATTAGTTAAACCCTGTAGCTTCTTATCTTCCTTTCCAGTCTCGCATGTTTAAGATCATAGGTGTAGGGTGCTGGGTTTTTGGCACAGCATCTTCTACTCTCTAGGCTAACATTCAGCACCTTATAAATCCCTTCCAGATTTTAGCTTTCTGTCACGCAGTATGATTTCAGTGTGCATCAATACTCTCCTTTGGCCCTTACTCCAGAGACATATTTTTGGGGGATAAGAGGGTATTTGGGAAATTTCCTTCTAGAATAATGCCAGTTTTGGATAGATTTGCCTTGACATTTATGTACATGAAAATCCAGGTTGGTTCTTTCCATTTAGCCATTTTGTTTCTTCTTGCTCTTACTTTTCACATATTTTTTTCATAAATTTATTTTTCTGACTTACTTTTAAGGACATTCATAACTTTAATGTTGACTTTTATTGTTTAATATAATGTCAGTTGCTTTATAAATTCAGTTAAACATAATGTAATTTATTTAGTTATTTAAACTATTATTTAGGATATCATTACCTAGCTCTAGAAATGTACATATAATTATCTTTGTAAATTATTATTAAGTATATTTTAGATCTTAATATTTATTTTAAGAACTTATTCTTAGGGCACGTTGTCCAATGTGGAAATTCTTAGGGCTTATTCCTGGTTCTGTAATCAGGAATCAGTCCTGGAAAATTTTTGGGAAAAGTCTTGTGATATTGAGTATTTAATCCATGTCGGCCATGTGCCAGATTGGGTTTGTGAGTCTACCCACCATATTATCATAATCTCCACTTGATGAATCAAAACAATCTCTATTATATGTGTTTGTTTGGCATGCCTTGCAGTGCTCAGGACTTACTCCTGATTCAGTGGTCAGGGGTCACTCCTGCAGTGTTTAGGGAAACATGTGTAGTCACCAGACACAACATCAGTTTGTATTTATTTCCTTAAAATTTTTCTTGCCATATTTTGAACTTAGAAGTTGAGATGATTTTACATACTAAAAATCCCATTGTGTTTACCATGTACTACAACATGTTAATTCATTAATTTTCAGTAAAATGTACTAATTTATGTACACAGATTTAAGATTCTTTAATATTTTGAAGGTGTGGTTCTCGGTGTCTTAGGGATTACCATAGCACATTTCATTTCAGAGCTTCCTGAGAAACACTGGGGAACATACCAGTTTTTAGTTCTAACTCTTAGAACCACCAAACAATTTCTCTAACTCTTTTAAATTAACATTTCCTGTGTGTTAGGAAATCGTTGCTAGAAAATTGTTAAATCTTCCAATAATTTATCTTCCTGGTGGGAACAAAATGATTACTGCTGAAGTCTCTTGTGACTCACAAAAGAAAGGCCAGCACTCAACCATGACAAGTTTCTTTACACACTACCTAGTTGAACTATCTTTTCCTGCTAATGATATTAAACTTGTATCTTACACAAACTATATCTTCTCTCAGAAAACAAACTGCTTAGTTTTGAGCTATTTTGTCATATATACTTAGATATAAATGTACTTAAGTATTAACAAGCTACATGCAGATAAATTCATTTTCTTTTTTTTGGCTTTTTGTTTCACACCCGATGGATTTATTTTCTATGTTATTCCTCAATATCCCCTCAACTCCTTGATAGCCTGAGTTATAAGTACACATTCAGAATATATTTTCTGAATGAATAAATGATAATTAAGTACTGTGAATGAGGTAAAAAGTGAAAAACATTTTCAAAGACACTATCCTTACAATCAGTACCTCTAACATCACTGTCTTCTCATTGATTTTTCTGCTACTACCTTACCTATTTTTGTTTTCTATTTCTAGAACTCTTATAATTATGATCCATTATTTATATCTGTATTTTGTCTCTTGAGTCTACCAAAGATGAGACTGTATTATTTGTGATTATTTAAAAATAGCCTTAAATTATGTGTTTAAGTAGACTATTGAAATTGCTTTTACTCAAATTGCAGTTACTCTAAAACTAATAATTTCCACTTGAGCATTCTCTTCCACATTGCCTAGTTACCTGAAAATAAGACAGGCTCATTTTGGCACATAAAGAAATGTTTCCATGAATATTTAGGATGAAATATGAGTATAAAGAAATGTTGAAGGCATAATTTATCTCCTTAACAAGCAAGTTTACTTCTGAGAGTAGACTGACGAGCTATTAAACACTTAAGCAATGGCATCAGGCATAAATTAGGCCAATCTGAAATTTGTGATAACCCTTTTGTGCAAGGTGCTTTCTCCTGGTATTTTGAAATGCCTATAAAGTGATATTAATACCCTTTTTAGACAGAAATTTTAGATAAAGGAAAATGATAATTTATTACACAAAAATTAAGCAGGCCTTTCATGTGTTGATTCTTTTAGGACAATTATGCTTATGAAATAGCAAACAGTCTGGAGGTCAAATAAATTTATTATTAAAAACATTTTATATTATTCAGGAAATCATATCAAAACAAATGTAGCTATACTTAAAACAACTAATATATAAATTTTAACTTTGTAAATAATTCAATACAGAAAATAAATTTAAAAAAATGTTATTTTGTTTGTTTGTTTGTTTGTTTTTGCTTTTTTGGGTCCACCCGGCAAAGCTCAGTGGTTACTCCTGGCTCTGCAGTCAGGAATTACCTCCTGGCAGTACCCAGGGGACCATATGGGATGCCGGGATCGAACTCAGGTTGGCCGCATGCAACGCAAACACCCTACCAACTAGACTATTGCTTCGCCCTGTAAAAAATGTTATTCTTAATGTGTATATAAGCCACTTATAGTTTGGATAGATGATTATGGAGTGAGCATCCAGTTTCAGTTTAGTTTGTCTCAGTGAACATTGTCAGGCAGTGTTATAGGATCCACAAGAAAAAATATGTAATTGTGTCTTGTATAGAAAAGAGTCAACATGAGAGGCAGTCATTTAGCAAGTCTAATGTACCAGAGATACAATTATCCTGAACAAATGAAAGAATATTGAGATTTAATTCATCCTCTCAATAAAAGTACCATAGAAAGCTCTAGTTATAATAAAGTTATATTATTCCCAGGATAAGTGGAAACATCAAGAAGATATCAACAATTATTATATTTACACAGATCTTACCCTAATGAGAATAAATAAGGACCAAGAAGAAAAATCAAGAAATAAGAATCACAAATCACAGCACCTTAGAAAAAGGATTTCCAAATATAAACTATGTGAGTAAGTGATTAGATTTTAGCTACTGCCATTGAACTTTATATGCAGTTTGTAAACATTTGTAGTAATAATTAATGCATTAAAGTAATGATGAGTGAAAAAAATACCCCTATAGCAGTATGTGGGGGTCAGAAGTAAAGAAATTTCCAACCTGGGTCTCGAGCAATAGTACCGCAGGTAGGGTGTTTGCCCTGCACACAACTGACCTGGCTCCTATCCTGGCATCCCATATGGTCTGTCATGCACCACCAGGATTAATTCATCAGTGCAAATTCAGGAATAAAGCCTGAGCTTTTCTGGGTGTGACCCAAAAAGGGAAAAAAATGGAATTTTACAACCTAAGAGCATTACTTCCTTGGATAATATATTTTTTTATCACTATATCACTTGTATCACTTGTCTTCCTGTATTCATCAATTTGTTTGAGCAGGTGCCAGTAATGTCCATTAGTTGGGAATGAGGTCCATTATTCTTACTGTTTTTGGTATATCGAATACACCACGGGTAGCTTGTCAGGCTCTACCATGGCTCTAGGTTCATCCCAGAGGACCCAGTCTTTTTCTATGTCAGACCATCAACCATCCAGGGCCCAGAGGGAAGAACACTGGGTGGGACAAGCCTGTCTTCTCTCTGCCACCTGCAGACGCAGCTGGGCACTGCAGCCACACCTGCAACACCTTGAGCGCAGGAATAGTAGAGATACATGGTTGAGAAACAAAATTTCTTACACTTAGTTTTATTTTAGCATTATATGTTATAGATTCTGTCAGGAATAATAGAATTGTTTAAATTTAAAAAATTAAAGACTAGATTCTGGAGTTTATCCTCATATATGATATTTGGATACCCTTTCTTAGCAATTGAGTCACTGTAGTCCAATTAGGCTTTCCTGACTCCTCATTCCCAGTTAACATATACATGGGTTGGTGTATTTTTTTCTTTTAAATTATTTTGAACTTTATTTTATTTTTGAGTGTCACCCATCCATTCTCAGGGATTACTTCTGGCTCCGCATTCTGGAATTACTTCTGGAGGTTCTTGGGGGGACTATATGGGAGGCTGGGATTCATACCTGGGCTAGCCATATGCAAGGCAAACAACCTACCTGCTGTACTATGGTTCCAGACTGGATTGATATATTTCTAATAAAGAGGTACCCCTTACTATATTTTCTCTAAATCTGGTACTAGTCAATTAGTTTTTATTGCTTTTGCTTTCTATTTGCAGTTGTCAGTGTTTATTTGGTTCTGTGGGTTCTTTATATTTTATTTATTTTATTATTTATTTATTTATTTATTTATTAATTTTTCTCCAAAATTTTATTACACCATTTTAGACATACAATTGCAAGATGCTCATGCAGAGTTCTGGTTCCACAGCGTTCCAACACCCAACCCTCCACCCAAACCCATCTCCCATCACCAATGTACCCCCCCTCCCCCCTCTCCTCACCTCAACTACTTGGTGGGTTCTGCATGTCTTCTCTCTTCTCCCTATCTCTCCCTCCTACCAAAATTTCCTGCACATCGTGGAATGCAGTGGATTAAAGGATATCATTGTTTCCACTATTTTGATGGACCACGCGCCGCAATGGCCGCGTGACCTGGGCTCAAGCTGGTTTTGCTCTGTCAATCTGGTTGTGAGGCAGTGTTCCAGCATCCGGACAGCAAAGGTGGTGGCTAGTGTAGTGGGCGAGTCTCATCCGGCTGCTTCCGGGACCCTCCAAAGGTGATGGGCCCACTCCCCAAAACCCATCTGCCTTCCCCGAGCCCCATGGTCAGCTTAGCAGGGGGAAAGCAGAGTTCCAGCTTCCCCAGGCTTGTCCGAGGCCCACATGCTATGGTTGGTCGCCCCAGGGCAGCTCCTGAGTGGGGCCACCAGGCTCGACAAAATCTTTATTTATTTTTGAGTGACACCTGACAGTGTATAAGTGATTTTCACTGGGCTTGTTGCCCCACTGGGCCTGTCGCTCTAGAATCATGTGGTGCCAAGAATTGTATCTAAACTTCCCATGTGCAAAACATGCACTTCAATCTTTTAAACCAGCTCCCTGGCCTTTGTAAAACTATTACAAAATTTGTTTCTTTTATCTGTTTTCTTATACAGGGAAGTAGGGCATGGTGCATGGGGAGAGAAAGGATTCAACCATGAAAATTTCTAATGTCATATGTGCCTTTCAAGTGTACAGTAACGGCACATCAAAACCATAAGTGTCAATGCGATTATGACTATGCTACATGATCTCGGATATTTTGTTTTTCCAATGTTCCTTAGGAAAGCCTGAAACTCTTAGTGTTTAAAATGCTCTCAGGGCTGGAGTGATAGTACAGTGGGTAGAATGTTTGCCTTGCACACAGCTGATCCCAGACTGATCTCAGTTATCCAAGGAGTGATCCTTGATGGCAGAATAGAAGTAAACCCTGCGCACCATTGGTCGTGGCCCCAAACAAAGGTTAATTAATTCATTCATGTAAAAATGCTCCCAAGGACTGCAGAAAGAGTGCACAGGGTAAGGCATTTGACTTGCATCTGGCTGACCCAAGTTTGATTCTAGGTGGCACACTTACGGTTGCCCTAGCCCACCAACTATGGTCTCTGGACACACAACTAGTAATAAAAGTAATAAGCCCTGATCACAGTCAGGTATGGCCCCCCAAACAAACAAGAAGCAAAACAAAACAAAAGCTCTCTAAACTTTAATCTTTCTAATATATTCCTTAATAAAATACATATTCTAGTTGTGGTTTGTGCCGGTGTCTAGAAGAAAACACTTGTAAGTATATATTTACTATAAATATATTTGAGAAACTCATACCTGGTTCTGATCAATTATATTTTTATTATTTAAAGCTCTGGAGCCATGATAGAGTGGTACTATGGACTTATTACCAAAATACAAAAAAATAAATTATATGATCTCACATTTGTGGAATAAAATGGTTATAATTAAATGCATGAATACTGCCAAGATGGGGTCAGAGAGAGCTCAAATTGTAGAGCACATGTCAGAGAGGTGTGAGACTCTGATTCTGTTCCCTAGAACCAGGTTGCCTCCCACCCCAGACTCTCTGGAGAGGGATCTCTTACACAATCAACATACATGGCTGGATATGTAAAAGTGAATCCAGAAGAGTTCTCTCACAAGAAACATATATTGATTTTGAACTCTGATTAGTGTTAAAAAGACAGTTTTTGAAGATCCTGTAATGCTTGCTATTGAATCTCTCTGCATCAGAGATTTTGGTCATGGAGATATCTTAATTTTCTATTCAAATTTGTTACTTATACTTTATATGTCCAGGCTTTCTACTGCTTCCTTATTCAATATTAGAAATTGTATGGTTCTAAGAATCCATCCATTGGTTTTTTGGTTCTTCAGATTAGGGGGCATAGAGTTATAATCTTTTGTATTTCTGAGGTAGCTAATAAACTCTCTCCTACCATCTCTGATGTGATTTATTTGAATATTCTTTCTTTCTTTCTTTCTTTCTTTCTCTCTCTCTTTTTTCTTTCCTTCTTTCTCTTTCCTTCTCTTTCTTTCTTTCTTTCTTTCTTTCTTTCTTTCTTTCTTTCTTTCTTTCTTTCTTTTCTTTCTTTCTTTCTTTCTTTCTTTCTTTCTTTCTTTCTTTCTTTCTTTCTTTCTTTCTTTCTTTCTTTCTTTCTTTCTTTTCTTTTCTTTTCTTTCTTTCTTTTCTTTCTTTCTTTCTTTTCTTTCTTTCTTTCTTTCTTTCTCTCTTTCTCTCTTCTCTCTCTCTTTCTCTCTTTCTCTCTTTCTCTTTCTTTCTTTCTCTCTCTTTCTCTCTCCCTTCCTCCCTCCCTCCTTTCCTTCCCTCCTTCCCTCCTTCCTTCCTTCCTTTCCTTCCTTCCTTCCTTCCTTCCTTCCTTCCTTCCTTCCTTCCTTCCTTCCTTCCTTCCTTCCTTCCTTCCTTCCTTCCTTCTTCCTTCCTTCCTTCCTTCCTTCCTTCCTTCCTTCCTTCCTCCCTCCTCCCTCCCCTCCCTCCCTCCCTCCCTCCCTCCCTCCCTCCCTGTCTCCCTCCCTCCCTCCCTCCCTTCCTTCTTTATTATCCTAGCTAAGGGCTTGTCAATCTTACTTATTCTTTTGAAAGAATGAATTCTTTTGTCACATTGGCAAAATTACTATTTTTTTCTCTCTGGGTCACACCTGGCTATGCTCAATGTTTTTCATGACTCTGCACTCAGGAATTACTCCTGGTAGTGCTCAGGGACCATATGGAATGCTGAGAATTGAACTTCGGTGGGCTGCGTGCAAGGCAAATGCCCCAACCACTGTACTAGCACTCCAGCAAGGCAATGTTACTATTATTTTGATATCTATTGTTTTGATTTCTGCTCTGATTTTAATATTTCTTTATTCTACCAGCTTTGGGATTTATTTGTTGTTGTCTTTTTCTAGCTTCTCGATCTGTAAATTTTGGTTATTGATTTAACTTTTTCTGCTTTTCTCTGCGGCAATCCTGTATGACTATGAACTCCCTCCCCAATTCTGCTTTTTTCTGTGTCCTAGAGAATCTTATCATCTGTGTCTTGTTCACTTAGAGGAGTCTCTTTATTTCTTCTTTTATTTATCATAGTCATAGATTCAATAATTATTTAATAGTATGTTCCTCAGTTTTCAAATGTTGGAGCTTTTCCCAGCTTACTTTTTGTTGGGAGGTGAGCTGTGTAGATCTCTCCCACTAATTTTGGGGGACACTTCCTGGCTCTGTGCTCAGCAGTGACTCTAAAAAGTGCCTAGTATTCCTTATGTTATGGTTGAGACTCAAACTTTGTTATCTGTCACTTGTTCACTTGATATCCCATTATTCATTGATTTACCCAAGCTAGCACCAATGTTTCACCAGGAAATTACCAAGAGTATTCCACCCACCCCAAAGTAATGTTTGTTATCTGTATAAAGCACAAATGCCTTAAAACTTCTGCTATTTCTCCATCCTTCCACAAACTTTTTTTATGATTAATTTCTGCCCTCATTGCACTGTGTTCTGATAAGAGACATAATATGATTTCTGTTTTCCTGATTTTATGCACACTTTAATTATATCCCAGAAGGTATTCCATCCTGGGAATATCTGTGTACACTGAAAAAGAATGTGTATTTTGCTTTGGATGGGGCTAGAGTGTCCTGTACATGTATATTCGGCTAATTTATGCTAAATCATCAGTTAGGGCCTTTGATTGCTGACTGAATTTCTGTCTGGTAAGTCTGTCCAATGAAGAACGTAGGGTGTTAAATCCCCACTACTGTTTTGCTACTGTCATTGAATCTTCTCAGGCCTAGTAGCAGCTATTTTACAGATATTTTCTTCACCTTCTCTGGCTACATATATATTGGCTTAAATTAAGTCCTAAATAATGTCTGTTACATTTTTTATTTTTATTCTTTGAAGTCTATTTGGTCTGATATGTGGTCTCCCTTTCCTTTCGTTGGTCTACCATTAGCATGTATATTTTCCAAACATTCACCATGAGTTGATGTTGATTATGAGAGTTTAAGTTTTTATTTTGTAAAGTTAGTTATGTTTTGTAAAGTTAGTTTTTGTTTCCTAATCTATCCCTCTGCAACTTTTCTTTTTGCATAGATGCATTTTTTCAATTGAATTGCCATGAGGCATATACCTACAAAGTGGTTTATGCTCGAGTTTTAGTCATATACTACTCCAACACCTGTCCCTGTACCACCAATGTCCCTAGTGTCCCCTTGCCTCCTCCTGGACCCCAGCCTGCCTCTGTGGCAGCCCTGTGCAACTCTTGATCAATTTCAGTCCACTAACATTTAGAGAAATTATTGTTATGAAGGAATTTGTTGCCATTTTTCGATTTGGACTTTGATCACTTTTGCTGTTTGAAAACTTTTTGGTAGAAGTTCATGTATTTTTTTGTCATATTATTTGGATGCAACAAATGTGTTCAGGTGTTGATTGTCTGAATGATTTTATTACTTCCTTACATCAGAGTGATAACCCTGCAAGGTAGAGGATTTCTTGGTTTGCAGTTTCTTTTCATTCAATACATGGACTATATCATTCCTTTCTCTTCTTGCTTGTAGTTTCATTTGAAAAAATTGATGTGAATTTTACATTGTTCCACTTCTATTTGAGGCTGGTTTATTTCTCCCTTGCCACTCTAAGGATTCTACTTCTCTCTTTGCTACTTGCCATTGTTAGTACAGTATCTTTTGTTGTTTTTTGGTTTGGACATTTTCTGTCACTTTGTCCATAAGATTATTAATTTGATTTTCAGTTACTTTCATTCTTCCGATAAATTCTGACACTTTTTTCATTTTTCAGTCTTTTCCATAAATTTTTCTTCAAGCTCACTGAATTTTCTGATGATTTTTCTCAGTTGAGTGACCATCATGAGGATTGTTGTTCTGATGTCATCCTTGAGAAGTGTTAAAAGTTCTGGAAATTGAGGAATTTTCTTGACTTCCTTCCCGTTCTTGATGTGGCTGTAATCCTTTATTTGTTCATTATCCTTGTCCCTGGAGACTACGAAAGGAACCCCAAGTTGAAGATACAGTTACCCAATGGTTCACACGGCCACGTCAAGCTACTGCTTATTATTCTACTGATTACCAGCAGTCACAAATGTTAGGATTTCTTAAAAGCTTTCAAAATCAGTGTGGTACCTAGGTCAGTTATTCATTTGCACCCAAATGACAAAAGGACACTTGTGGCAAGCACCAAGATCTAAGTGATATGGGGCTTTGACTCAGGTTCATGATTGCTGGTGTTTGGCAATTAATGTGGTGTCACAGTCAAATGACTTTGGCAGTGACTGGGGATTTCAGTGACACGTACAAAATCATAGCTATTTAGAAAACTGACTTTTACAACTCTGGGAGACTATTTGCCAGTACCAGTTTGGGAATGGCTGCTGCAAATTCTGTCCTGATCAGTGTCTCCTTCTGGAATGTGTACTACTAGACTTGCCTCTGAGATGGCAGCTGCCATTTGTTTTCTCGGGAACAGCTGCTCCCAGCAGTAATCGGGGTCAACAATATAATTTATTGTGCATTAGTCAGTTCCTAACCTCATACTCTTGGCTGGTACTTTCTGTTGGATTCTAGACTTGCAATCACTTTTCTCTTCCATCTCTGTTTCTCCTTTTTAGCCACCCTGGGAAGTGCTCCTTAGCTCTGAATATCCATAGTTCCTCCATCCATGGAGTTCAGTGTCCCTGAATTTCTCTTTCTTCAGTGAATTTTATCACTGAGACTCCCTCATGGAACACTGTGCTTCATTTAGTTTCTATGCATCGTTGGGTTGGCACCACAGAAACACTCTAAGAAATATTCCTTTTAAACCATCTTGCTCCTACTCTCTTTTTCCTTGAGCAATGCCTGCCTGTCTCTCTGATAGGCATTTTACTTCTCTTTTCTCTCTCCTCTCTCTCACTTTCTCTACTTTAGGACATTATGGTTTGTAATACAGATACTGAAAGTTATCAAGTATATTCTTCTGCCTACTGTCAACATTCGGTTGACTAGAGTGAACATTTCTAACAGTTTGTCATGCTGTTTAGCCTTTTATTAATTGTCATATGTCTTAATGTTTCCTTATATATCTTTGGAACTTAGCTTGTAAAGAAATTCTTCATATTCCTTTCAGAAATATTATTAAGATACTGATAAAATGTCATGTAATTTCTTACAGAAGATTGTTTTCTGAACTGTTAAGATTAACATCAGTTTTCTGAGATCATAATTTTTCCATCTACATAGAGGAAGTGAAAATATTTGTGAACAATAAGGTCTTATATGAAAGTGCAGTAAGTCATCATAGGGAAAGAAAAAAAAACTTGGGAAATTCCTAAACTTGAATTGAGGTCTGCTGAGCACAAGCAAAGAGAATGATGACGTACAAAGGTATAGCTTGAAACTAAGTTCCATGTATGAATATTTGGGGATTTTTATTCATTGCTTACTTGCCTTACTCATGTGAATTGAACTAATCAGATACAGATATGAGTGATATATGAGCTTGAAATAGATGAAGTAAAATAAACATATAACTAAAACAGTGCTATAAAAACTTTTTATTGCTGTTATGAGTTGTACTGTTCAAAATATTGCTTTTATTTTTAATTAACTACTTTTTAGAAACTGAATTAGTTTAGACATACAGATACAAAGTTTTTGTAGATGTATGATTGAGTTTTTGTAGCTACATGATTGAGTTTCAGTAATACAATGTCCCTACAGCTACACTTTCATCTGTGCACATTTCCTACACCAATGCCCCCCGTTTCCCTGCCTGCCTCTATCTCAGGGACTTTACTTCTCTTTCTTTCTCTCTCCTCTCTCTCACTTTCTCTACTTTGAGACATTATGGCTGATACTTGAAAGTTATCATGTATACTATCTTATCTACTTTCGACATTCATTTGTTGGTCAGAGTGAACATTTCTATTATTTTCATACTGGTCCTTTTTCTGTCCTAACTTCCCTCTGCCACATACATACTTGTGGTAGGATTCCAACCATTGACCAGTCTTCCTGGCTCTGCTTTTCCCTGTCCTTGGATACTAGTCTCATGCTATTTTTATGTCCCACAATTGAATGCAATCATTCTATGTCTGTTTCTCTCCTTCTGACTCATTTCACTCAGCATGATACCTCCCTGTCCATCCATTTCCAAGAAAATTCCATGACTTAATTTTTTTTCTAACAGCTGTGTAGTATGTACCATATAGTATGTACATCCATGTGTAGACATACCATAATTTCTTTATCCAGCCATCTGTTCTCAGGCACTCAGATTATTTCCAGATTCTAGCTATCGCGAATAAGGCTACAATAAACAGAAGTGCAGATGGCATTTGTGTGGTGTGTTTTTGGATCCCCAGGGTATATTCTCAGAAGTGGTATTGCTGTGTCATATGGTAACTCATTTTTTGTTGTTTATTTTTTTTTGAGGAATTATCTCAGGGAGATGCAAATCAAAGCAACGATGAGATATCATCTTATACCACAGAGACTGGCATACATCCAAAAGAGCAAGAAGAATCAGTGCTGTCACGGATGCAGGGAGAAAGGGGCTCTAATTCACTGTTGGTAGGAATGCCAACTGTTCCAGTCTTTTGGAAAACAATATGGGCTTTCCTTTTTTTCCTTCCTTCTTTTTTGGTTCTGGGGCCACACCTACTGGTCCTCAGAGCTTACTTTTGGGTCTGCACTCAGGGATTATCGTGGTGATATATGGGGGGCCCATATGAAGGCACAGGGAATCAAACAAATGTGTGCTGCCTAAAAGACAAGTGTACTATGCATTGTACTCTCTGGCCCATCTTAATATGTTCTTAAATAATTATAATAATGTCTTTATTTACTTATACCAGACTGTTAGAAACAATTATGGAAGGTGTCTAGACTAACTAAACCTGTCATCCAACAGTTCATGGTTCTAGATAATAATTTAAAGACCTTTGCTAGCTGATAACCACCATGTTGCCCTGAAATTTACTTATCAAAAATTGTAAAATATTCTTCCCCCAAAATGAGAGTCAGATTTCCCCTATTTTCTTAATTTCCCAACACTATCTTTCAATCATTTTCTTGTATAGTTTGCAAGAAACTGTAAAAGTACAGATGGTAATGGTACAACAGCTAATGTTATTATTTTTGGAAAGAGGTGATAGCTCCTGAGAGACAGAAAGGGGGTGGGTTTAATTCAAAGAGGAGTGTGTGTTCCTGAGCAGAGGAAGAAGGAGGAGGCCCGTGTTCACTCTGTTCAGAGCCTACTTTTCTTGAAAAAACTTTCCTCTTCATCCAACCATTTCTTGTTATTTCTCTAATTACTTGGCCGTGTGCAAAAGCTGTGTTAGGTCCGTTTCCAGTTCCATTCCTTTATCTAGGAAGAGACGAGACCTGAGAAGTTCAGCCACATTGATTCCTCCTACTGCAGGGACAGTTAGAGACTGTCATCACGTTACAGCAGCTGAAAACTGTATATGATGTTCATTTCCTCAATGTTCAAATGGCGAGTGTATCATGGTCTGTCAGGCATGTTTAGGGATTATATCTCAATGACAAATAAGTTTTGAATCTGCTTTTGAGTGTAACTTTGTCTTGTATTTATCTTTTGATTTATTAAGTCAACTGAAAAAGGTGCACTAAAAATAAAAACTTTCAGTAATTTCTCATAGGTAAGTCTAATGTAAAAACTGAGCTAAGAAATCAAAAGTCTTAAATAAAAAACCTGAATGTCTGTGTAACACATTAAAAATTAAAGCTATGAATATAACTTGAGTGCATAATAATAATAATAATAATAATAGATGAAATATATATATGCCCAACAACTATTATTTCCAATATTTTTTTTAATCTGGCCCAGGTATGCTGAACCAGAGACTCTCAGACATGGGGCAGAGCTGCTCCTTGCTCTCCCTGTGCCCAGTTGCTCGTGAGGCGCCCGGGAGGCATGGCGGGTTCTAGCCCTGACCGGCCACCCCAGCTGAGCCTCCCAACAAGCCAGATCACCCTTCCCTACTCCATGGGGCCCGCCATTTTCCACATCCGGACTTCCCTCTGGTCACAACTCCACCCAGCAGACCAGACTATCACAGCCCGGTTCGCGCTGCTGATTTATCAATAAATGCTTTATTTAGAGGTGACTACAACAGTATGCCACCCGCACGGCAAGCCTGGCAAGCTGCTCGTGTAGTATTTGATATGCCAAATACCAGTGACATTTATATTAGGTCATTCCTAATTGCTTGAGGCTCTTTATGTTCCTGGAGCAAGCGGATGCCTTTGGGTTCTACTAGCATGAGACGGGACATATGGAGATATTACTGGTGCCCGCTCTAGCAAATAGATGATTAACGGGAAGATAGTGATAGTGATTGGTGTCTGCCTAGGCAAACAATTTTTTTTCTCCCTCCACCTTTTTTTTTTTTTTTTTGCTTTTGGGTCACACCCAGTGATGCTCAGGGTTACCCTGGCTCTGCCCTCAGGAATCACTCCTGGCACTGCATGGGGGACCATATGGGATGCCAGGGATCAAACCCAGGTCGGCTGCATGCAAGGCGAATGCCCTACCCGCTGGACTATTGTTCCGGCCCCTTCTTTCTCATTTTTTGTTTTGGTTTTGGGGCCACATGTGTCAATGATCAGGGATCTCTTCTGATGGCACTCAGGGGAACCTTATGTGGTGCTGGGGATTGATACTGGGTAGGTCACATGCAAAGCACGTGTCTTAACCTCTATACTGTCTCTCTGTACACCACCCCCACAGTTTTGAAAATTTAATTTTACTTTATGAAGCCTGAGTAGGCACAGTCTTTTGGCTTAAAATTATAGTCAAGGAGAGCTTGTAGTAGACCAAAATGTTAACATTCAACTGCAAAGATTTGTATCCACTGAAACTCTCTACTTCCCAGACAGTGTGGGTCACACTCAGCATCCCAGCTGTGCTCTGAGGAGAGGAATGATGGGGATAAGAATTGAAACACTTAATTACTTAATGTTTTACATACAAACTATCAGTGGAAAACAGCAGGCCAATCTACTCCCAAGAAGTCCTCTTGGTCCCTGGACAACTCCCCTAATCATCTTAGTTTAAATAATCTTCAGCAGCCTTGCATTCTCACTACAAACACCATTAACCTCTCTGCAAAGGCCTACTCTAGAGTTCCTTACTATTTAACCACTTATCTATTGAAGTAATTGTCTGAGACCTCAAGCTGGGAGATCTGGTCTCTGATCTTTCACAGAGAGGCAGTATAGAGACACATCACAATATTCAAGTCTGGAGTCTAGGATAAGTTTCCAAAGACACTTCTAGGAATGTGCAGAACCACCACTGTAGAATGAAGTGCTTTCAATGAAATTGTGCTGATATTTCATTGACAACAGTTATGATCCTCCTGAAATCCAATTTCAATCCCAGTGTCAGTAAGAGAGAATGCCATAACTTAGAATAGACCATAAGAACTACATAAACACAAGGAATATTAACTCTAAGATTTTTAATGTAATTTCTTAATTTTGCTTTTTGACTTATTTTGGGGAGAGTTTGAGCAACATCCCATCATGCACAGGAGTCACCCCTGGCCAATGTCATGCTAGGGATTGAACCAAGGGCAGCAGGACACAAAGCCAGCACCTTATGTCCTGTGCTGTCTCTCTACCCACTGGTTTTGCTTATTTTTATTACTCTTTATTCTTTCTCTTTTCCTTGCTTTTAAAGTTAGAACACACGTATTTTGTTTTCTAAACATTTGACATTTATTTTATAAGTTTTTTTATACTTATAGCAGAGTCCTGGCATAAGAAATAGTAATTATTTCCGTTTTGCAAATAAGGCAGACACAAAAGTCGTCTTGGCCTTCACTTGACAGCACAAGATTACTGAATGCAGAATTGAAACTAGAACACAGATTTGCATAGGTCCTTGCCTTATACTTTGTCATTAAAGTATATAATTTATAACAACTGTGATTGGGGAAAATCTCTTTTGAGATGGTTAATGAAAAAGGAAATTTGCTCTGATTACAAAGGTACAGGTATAAATTGAGACATATTAACCACCATGCAATAACAAATGAAACAGTGTTCTGTTGGGAGATTAGTTTAGTTGAAAGTGAGACAAAAATGAAATAGTATAAAATTGAGAGAGACGATGTTCCTCTTTAAACTCTCCAATCTATTTTCTTTAACAAATTGTTTCTGGTCATAGTAATGTGTGATGACAAGAGTCATAATGAATCAAACCTCACAACACAAGGTGAAATGATTTACCCTGCCTTTCAAATCTTAGCCTAGAGCACTGAGACCTTTCCATAAAAGCTCTGAGAGAAAACTCAACCTTCACTTTGACATCTTCAAATTTACAGCAAATTTGTTCATTCCCACATGAAAATTTCTTTTCTTTTTTGTTTAGTTTTGTTCAGGGAGCATCCCAAGTTTGGCTCAGGGCTTATTCCTGGCTCGGTTCCCATGCTCACCCCTACTGGAACTCTTGGTACCATATTCAGTTCTGGGAATTAAGTTAGCGCTGGTGACACGCAAGGTAAGCACCTTACTCATTGCACTACTTCTCTATCCCTGCAGATTAATTTTCACTAGAAACATGGTAATAGTAAATTTAAAATCCAAGGCCTGGCAAAACACGGATCAGGAAGTCGTGTCAATGGGTGGAATCTACCACAAGTTTGTGGGAGTCAGAGGTTATGTAAGACAGAAGGGAACAATGCGATAATAATTGTTGGAAATGATAATACCAGACTAGAACTGAGCATTGAATGTAGGCAAAGGGTTATACATGATAACCTCTAAATAGTAGGTCACAATGGTCACAATATAGTAAGTCACAATATAGTAAGTCACAATATAGTAAGGTCATAATATAGTAAGTCACAATATATAGGAGAAAAGAGAGAGGAGAGAGAGATAGAGAGAGAGAAAGAGAAAGAGAGGAGGAAGAGGAGGTAAAAGTGCCTGCCATAGAGGAAGGGGGTGGGGTGAGGGAATCAGGGGACATTGGTGGTGGGAAATGGACACTGGTGGAGGGTGGTGCTGGAGCACTGTATGACTGAAAGCCAAACATGAACATCTTTGTAATTGTATAGCTCATGGTGGTGTAATAAAATATTTTTTAAAAATAGTAATTTTAGAAAGTCACATTACAATTTTTTTATCTTTATATTTTTTTCTATTTTTTATTTTATTAAACCACCATTATAATGGGAAGGAATGGGAGTGAAGATAGACGGTTGACAACTACACCGCCCCGGCTTCACTGATGACTTTGTTCTAATCACATCAAACATTAGCCGAGTGGCACAGATGCTGGCTGACTTCGACCGAGAATGTGGAAAGATAGGTCTACAGCTGAAACTCAACAAAACAATGTTCATGAAAAATGAACCAGTTCCAGAGGCCCCATTCACTCTCAATGGAACATACATCTCTGAATGCAGCAGTTATGTGTACCTAGGTCAAGAACTCAACATGATGAATGACCCAAAACCTGAGCTGCACAGGAGGAAGAGAGCAGCGTGGAATGCCGTAAAGAGCATTGAAGAAATAGCTAAAAGGACAAAGCTGTCCTAAAAGATGTGCCTGGCTCCAGGCACATCTCTTTGACTCCCCATTCTCCCTGCATTAACATACGCCTCGGAGACCTGGGCCCTATGAAAGCAGGACTCTATTTTTGTCTCCCAAAGAGGAATAGAAAGAGCTATGCTTGGAATATCATGCCTCACTCAAGTGAGAGAAGAAATCTGGAGTTCCATCCTCCGTCGAAGATCCAGAGTCAGGGACCCTGTCTCCTTTGCCAAGGTGGGCTAGACATGTAATGTCTAAATCAGATGGGCTAGATATGTAATGCAATTTGGAGATGACCGCTGGACTAGAGCCGTTACCAACTAGATCCCATGGGATGTCAAAAGATCATATGGCTGCCGACCTACAAGAAGGTCAGCTTCTTCATCAAGACACTGAACGAACGGTTTGAGGCTCTTCATATTCCTGAAGTAAGCAGATGCCATTGAGATACATTGGCATGTGATAGGATCAAATGGAAATGTTACTGGCGCCTGCTTGAGTAAATAGATGAATAACAGGATGTCAAGTGATCAAGTGATACCACCACGAGATACACAATTACAAACATGTTCATGATTGTATTTCAGTCATACAGTGCTCCAGCACCCATTCCTCCACCAGTGCATGTTAACAGAAACCAAAGTCCCCAGATTCCTTCCCCCTCTCCAGACTGCCTCTATAGCAAGCACTTTTTCTCTTCTCTTCTCTCTCTCTCTCTCTCTCTCTCTCTCCCTCTCTCTCTCTCTCCCCTCTTACATATTGTGGCTTGCCCTATATATATTTAGGGATTAAAGAAACAAGTGACATTCTCTTTTAGTGCTTATGTCCTCTATGATTTCCTGGGAGTGCTGAGAATCACTGAGATGTGTCAGAGCATAATGTCCAACAAGGAATTTGGGGCTCGGTATGATTCTGTGTAGTTATACAACCCCACCCTGCACCCACAGACTGTGTACTATGCATGTAAGGCTGGAAGAAGTATTTGAACATGTCTGATGCTTCATATCCTTCAATTAATTGGAAACTTAAAACTTGGAAATGTTGTGAGGTTTATAGGATGCTGAATGCAAACCCTCCCAAAGAAGATCAATCAGATATATGTCCTGATTTTAATTTCCAGAACTTGTGATTAAGAAGTCATTTATAAAAAATGAGATATTTTCTGTCGCAATTAAGAAACTTGAGATCTTTGCTCATGCAATTAAAGGACTTGAATAACCTGGGTGGGTTTTAAATCTTCTGAAGTTTCCTTCCAGTTAGTGCAGATGTGAAACACAACAAAAAAAAATACATTATGAGCCAGTGGACTGAAAAATTGGATTGTGACCACAAGGAACTCTTGAAGCCACTCTAATCTGGAATACACAAGGAATGAAAATAACTAAATTATAGAAAAGGATCTTCTGTCATATTAATTTTGCATTTCTGGTCTGCAGAGCTTGGAGGGAGTAAATTTGTTTTAAGTCAAGTATTTGATATAATTGGCTTCTCCTGGCAAACTAATATGAGATCATTGTGAAGAAAGTATTTAGCATATGACCTATTTAGATGATAATGTTGGTAAGTAGTTTTTAAGTATCCAAATCTTGAGCTCTTCTGAGTCTAGAACCATTGCAACAGGATATAATCACTGAAATAACTTTCCTTTCTTTTTTAAATTTTTTTTGGAGTTAACATATAGCAAACATTTTCCATGGCATTATGAGGTTTTTACCTTCTAGCTATAAGAATTGTGATACTCTTTAACAGATAAGAACGTTGAGTCTCCTAGCATAATATGGTGTGCCAAGATCTTATAAAAAGCAGAAAAATCAAGATTAGACACATATTTGTCAGTGACAAAACATTTGTCCACTTCCCCAGTCTTCTGCAAGACAATGTGCAGAGACAATAGTCGGGTTCTAGAAACAAAACTGAAGCCAGGAGTTCTGTGTATTACTTTATTAATTTTGAATGGACTGACACACTGGGAAAATCAAGGAATAAAGCAGTGTAATGGATAATGATAATGTAGCGTATATATGTTTATATAGAAGAATGTAAATGCATATTATATAAATGTTTAAATATTGAATTTATATATTTATATTTTAATCTAAATATATTTATGTGGTTCATATTATGTGAAATAATATATTATATACCTAAATATGTAATTATAACTTCAACAATGGGACTCTGGCATAAAGGCAGATACTGTTGATAGGGTATGATAACAATTTCATGTTACCTTCTATGACAAAGCTAAATTGATTTTCAGATGAAACTTTTTTGTTATTTAAGGAATATTAATCTTGTTGGAGGGGCCATTAATCAGATGGAAGCCTTCAAATAAGCCTCTAGTACCATTATGAGCTTTGAAATAGGTCTACTGCTTTCCTGGAAGAAGCAAGCATACATTCATGCATCTGGGTTGCTATGAGAAGGACTCAGGGCAGAGGGCTGGAGCAGAGAGTCTTTCATTCATTACAGTCATTATCTACAATGGGTAGGAGGTAGCCTATGCCATTCCAATGTACCAGTTTTGCAGTGAGGAGGTAATAGACTTTGGCACCAGTCTTTAAGTTGTTTTTTCCCATTCAGGCATACCATTATGAGAACAATATGGCAGACACTTGGAATGCAAGCTTGTGAAACTCAGTTGAGGACTTTACTAGGCCCCTGACATCCACCAATTTATGTATGAATTTTTATGAAAGAGATAAACCCTGTGCACACACTAGTCTGTAATTTGCTGGGTTAATTAATATTTCTGGCTACTTAAATATTGCTTTTGCATGTTTTTGTGGCCAAAATTATGAATTATTCATCTCATATTTTGAAATTACCATGCGTCATGCACCTGACCAACTACTGTATAATCCAGATGCCAACTTTACACACACAAGCACACATAAATGTATATTGGCACACACACACACATGAACACACATTAATATCTAAGTTCTCACAGAGAAAGTCACAAGAAGTCAACCCATGTACCGAAAACACTATACAGAAAAACATCACGTATGCGGTATCCTATTGTCATTTCAAGCACATAACATCAAACCTTATTGAAAGCCTTGAGCTTCCTTACTTACCTCTGTTTCTCTGTAGGATTTTAAACACATACAGGTGGCCAAAATTAATGCAACTTTCCCAATTTTATCACATCAGAAACTGCCATAGTAATGTTTCTTTGATGGTCAACTGCTACACTATTAATAGGATAGGCTTTTGTCTTCCCAGAAATATCCTGAATTTGTTGTGATTTAGTTTTATAGCACAGTAATTTGATGTGGGTCAGAAAAGGAATGGAAAGCATTTGGCAAACTCTGTATTAAGCATAATTTGAACCATCTACTGCCACATTTAAAGGTCTATTTCTTTAAAAGAAGAAAATTGGAGATTGAAAGCAAATTTTTTTGGATTATAAATGATTACTCTATCTTGCAAAAAAAATAAGAGATTTATTGACAAAGGTTGTAACTTGTCAATTTCATGTTTTAATTTTCCAAACTCTGGTAAATGAATGCAGAATATATAGCTTGAGCATAGATTAGTGATTAAAAAGTTAAGCAAGTAAATGTCATCCAAATAGTTTATGGCTCAGGTGTATTAATTTATCAAGTTAGACTCAAAATCATTCTCTCCACTGTATAAAATTAATTCTGATACTTTCTTATGTGAGGAACTTAAGATTGCTATATAAAGATGACTTTGATAATGTGATGAAACACAAATTCATAAATAATGTCAACAACATAATACAGCCTAGTATCACAAAAATCCCTAAAATTAGTATTTTAAATTTCTGCTAGCAAAATTCCTATCAGTCATGTATTTGTCAAATTAGCAAATATTTTCAAGGTTTATATCTTTTGTCATGGAAATAATTAAATTGTAAAATCTATGCAGAAAGTGTATGCCAATATAGATTTGACAATCTAGAACACAAATATATTTTAATCCCGTTATTTTAATTCTTTATTGCAGCTTTAAGTTTCAAAGACAACAGCAGAAATAAAGTCATAAAAGCAAATTAGTAATGTAACAACTCTATAGTCAATAAAATCAGGAAAATTAAATGCTTATAATATTTTGGATTTTTTTTTGTTTGTTTGCTTTTTGTTTGCTTTGTGACCACATCCAGCAATGCTCAGGGCTTACTCCTGATGGGGCTTGACGGTCATACGTGGTTCTGCAGCTCAAATGGGTCAGCTGCGTGCAAGGCAAATTCCTTAATGTATCACCATTTCTCTGGCCCTATTTTCAGTTTTAAATAGGACACATTTCACTACATACTACACCGTTATTGGCAAATTCAATTAGTGGTTAATACATGTGTGTTTTTTTAACATAGACGCTTAGTGGCAATTTAATACATGGTTTTCAGCTCGGTTCAGTTCTGCCCTTTTCATTTTTACTAACACGTATATATATTTTTATGTAAAAGTGCAACACATCTCCAGGATTTTAAACTGAAAATACAGCTTAAAACAAAAAGTATAAAAGAACACTAGAACTTCTACTTTAATTTTAAGTGAGTTATGCATCCTGGAAATCATAAGTAGTTTTCCACTGATCTGGGGATATTCTATTTTAAATTCCAACACTGGGTAAGTTTTATAAATATGTATATATATATATATATATATATATATATATATGTGTGTGTGTGTGTGTGTGTGTGTGTGTGTGTGTATGTGTGTATAGATAAAATAACAAATGCTGCTTTTTTCTAAATAGCATCCTGTAGATTTTCTTAAGGTAAAAATAGTTTTTTTTTGTTTGATTTTTTTGCTTTGGGTGGGGCCATACCAGATTTATTTCAACCTACCTGGTTTTATTCCTGACACTATGTTCAAGCATCATTACTGATGGAACTTGATGGACCTTATGTGGGCCTAGAGAGTAAACCCTTGTTGGTTCCATGTAAGACAAATGATTTACCTGCTGTCCTGTCTCTCCAACCAGTCCCTAGAGAGAAAGCACTTGAGATTTTCTCGTTTCTTGATCTATTCAGTAAGTTATTTGGGTGATGAATGTAAACATTTTTGTCTGAGAATGAGTAAACATATGACTTTTCAAACAGTACAAAGGATTATAGCTCTAATAGCTGATGATTGAGCCATGGCATAACTAGACCTCATACTTTTATGTCTACAACATCATTATCGCAATATATAAAATTATGGGTGGGAGAGATTTTCAGAACTTTAGTTTCCTCGAATCTCCCAATTAATGTCATTGTTAGACCTCTGTAAAAATAAATGAAGAATTCCACAAAAATTAACATAAAAAGAATATCTAGTACCAAAGCCACGCTACTTCTTGTATGCTTCCCTTTTCTTTCATCCTTGAATATTTTCTTTGCTCTCCTCCTACTCCTTGCTCCTAGGCTACACACCATGCTCTGCTCCTCATTCTTCATCTTTTCCTTCTCCATTATCTTCTATATATCATCAATTTTTTTCTTTATTTTCCAGCCACTCAGATACATGCCATATACCAAGTATGGTATTATAGGCAAGCAAGTGTAATTGATATGTTTACATCAGCGTTCCAAAGGAATCAAGGAGTCAGAGCTGAAACAAAGTATTTCAACAAACTCTATTGTCTTATAAGAGTTAAGGAATTTTTAACAGAAGCTTGTGACACTGTTCTAGACAAGAGGCATTACTTAAGAGAAGGATTTCTAGAAAATGCTAGTTTCTCAGAGATTTAAAGAAGTTAAAATGGTTAAAGTTTAGCCAGATAGTATTTTTATTCACTATAAAAGGGCATTTTGTTTTATAAATTAGAATAGAGATTTCTGATCCCTCTGTATATTTTCCATATGCTCCAAAGTGCCTTGCTTAAAAGAATGACTCTGAATTAAAAAGTGATTCACTTGATCACTTGATCACTTGAATCCCGTTATTCATCGATTTGCTCGAGCGGGCGCCAGTAACATTTCCAAAAAAAGTGATTATTGATATATATATATATGTATATATATATGTATATATATATATATATATATACATATATATATATATATATATATATATGAACTCTGGAGCTCATTCGCCAACATAGCAAGGCATGAGCCTCAGGCGATCAAATGCTAACATCTAAGCTCAGAAAGGAGTGCAGAGAAGCAATACAGGAAGACCTCAAAGAGAGAAGAGCAGAAATACTGGAAGATGCAGCAGAAGCCAGGAAAAGCATTCACAATGCCTGCCTGTCCTTCACCAACTATAAGACCAAGATGACTTCCCTCTGACGCCCTGATGGATCTATCACATCTTCCAGAAAGGCAATGGAGAAGATTACCCATGACTTCTAGTCATATCTCTTTGATAGCCACATCCACCTGCCCACATACCAAATTCCGCAGGCTGGATATGTTGTTCCCAACGTTCTCCCTTCTGAAATCCAATGCCATTTTGTCGGTAAAGAAAGGAACAGCACCAGGCCCAGACAAAGTCAAACCCGAACACCTGAAGAATCTGCAGTCCTAATCAATACACTGGCTTGGCTCTTCACATGCTACCTATCTGAATATAAGGTGCCCTCCCAATGGAAAACCAGCAGGACAGTTCTACTGTTCAAGAAGGGAGACATTCAAGACATTAGCAACTATCACCCCATCTGCCTGTTGTCTGTCATCTATAAGCTGTTCACTCGATTCATCCTGAACAGGATTGGCAAAACATTAGATGAAGGACAACCATGCGAGCAAGCTGGATTCTGAAAAGGATTCAGCACAATCGACCATATTCACACGGTAACCAAGCTCATTGAGGTTTGTAGGGAGTTCAAGATGCCACTCTGTCCCATGTTCATTGATTTAAAGAAAGTCTTTGATTCTGTGAAACTGAAGCGATTATTGAAGCCAAACAGGGTGTTCAAACCCAATACATCGAGAACCTTTGTTAGCTCTATTGCGGATTCACCACCAGGATCTCACCGTTCTACAAGGAAGTGATCATTGATGTCCAAAGAGGGGTTCGGCGGGGTGATACCATTTCACCAAAACTCTTCAGAGCCACCCTCGAGAACATCATGAGAAATAGAATGGGAAGGAATGGTAGTGAAGATAGATGGTCAGCAACTATACCACCTCCGCTTTGCTGATGACATCGTTCTAATAACACCGAACATCAGCCAAGCGGCACAAATGCTGACTGACTTTGAACGAGAATCTGGAAAGATAGGTCTACAACTGAACCTCAATAAAACTATGTTCATGAAAAATGAACTACTTCCATAGGCCCCATTCACTCTCAATGGAACAAACATCTCTGAATGCAGCATCTATGTGTACTTAGATCAAGAAGTCAACATGATGAATGACCTAAAACCTGAGCTGCGCAGGTGCAAGACAGTGGCAAGGATGCCTTCAAAAGCATCAAAAAAATAGCGTAAAAGAAAAAGAAACTCTGGCTCCAAGAACATCTCTTTGACTCCACTGTTCTCCCTGCATTAACATACGCCTCAGAGACCTGGGCCCCTACGAAAGCAGGATGAGAACGCTATTCGGGTCTCCCAAAGGGGAATTGAAAGAGCTATGCTTGGAATATCACGCCTCACTCAAGTGAGAGAAGGAATCTGGAGCTCTGACCTCCATTGTTGTTCCAGAGTCAGGGATGCTGTCTCATTTGCCAAGGCATCGAAAATCAGATGGGCTGGACATGTAATGCGATTTGGAGACTACCGCTGGACTAGAGCCGTTACTGACTGGATCCCACGGGATGTCAAACGATCACGTGGCCCCCACCTACAAGATGGTCAGACTTCTTTGTCAAGACCATGAACGAATGGTTTGAGACTCTTTGTATCCCTGAAACAACCAGATGCCATTGAGCTACACTGGCACGTGATAGGGGCCAATGAAAATGTTACTGGTGCCCGCTAGAGGAAATCGATGAATAATGGGATATCTAGTGATGTAGTGATATATATATGTATATATATGTTAATAGCATATAAAGAACATATCAGTAAGATAGAGTTTTATGCATATATTTTCAAATAGCACAATTAAAACTATATGGATGTGCATGGATGCATTTTAAGATGTGTATATCACCTATCTTTAATTGCTAGCTCTACATTTGTTATTTAACGATTAATCATTATCACTGATCTCAAATCAGCATTTATTTTATTTTAACTTCAGATAATGAATTTATTAAATTGTTAATGCTAATTCAAATTTAACGATCTATTTCTAGGTATAAGATATTTCGAATTCATATATTCTTAAAGTTAATATTTGCCATTTACTTTTGTACTATAGGGAAATTACTTCATTGAAAGTTAGTAAGGAAATATAAAAAATCGCCAAAAAATGCACATTAACTATAACCCTGAGTATTTGAAAACATGCTTATTTAGTTTCACATGCATATATAATTTATGTAAATTTATGCTACTTTCAGAAGAGAATGTTTAATTAAAGAAGAATGAAAATAATTTAAAAACATATTCAATTTTCTTTTTGTGACTATGAGGATATAATACAATATCATTAGACTCACACATTCATAAACAAAGAAAATAAATTAGGAAACAACCATGCTAATTGATATAAAAACCTAAGCAACAGGCCATCTAAATATATCACTCAAATTTATTGGAAAATAGCTAAAAAATTAGTTTTAAGATTTCATTAGAAACTAAGCCAAACAAAATCTCCTAAGTATTTTCATGCTAGAGTGAATATAGGAAATTTGTTTGAATTAATTCAAACTTGTATCTGTTTTTTCATTCGTATATATTCTCAACCATCTGTGAATATGTAAGAAGGAAAAACTAGCTTACTGCATACCAATGTAGAAGCGGATCAGAATTTAGAAAATGTTATTGTTCACTGTCTTTGGAAACCAAATTATTGATGACAACTTATGAGGCCAAAACTGTAGTCTTACAAAATTTGAGGGCACAGAAAATGAGAAATTTAAGATATATACACTCCAAAAATAAAGGCTGATTTTCAGTAACAAATATTCAGGAAAATATGTAGGAAAGTACACTCCAAAAATAAAGGCTGATTTTCAAGTAACAAATATTCAGGAAAATATTATTACGATGTGCACGCAAAGTATGTGGCACATCATAATCATATTTTAGAAAATTTAAGAATGTTTTCAATTATTTTAGCTTATATTTTACAGTACGATATTTTAGGAAGTAATTTTCTTTGAGTCTGTAAAAGCACTTAGTTATAAATGGTGGTAGAAATTTGCAGAAGGGATACCTAGATATGTACTGAGAGGCTACTTCTGGCTCTGGCTCTAGTGCTGTTTGATTGGGTTTATGTGGTTCCAGGGTTTGAAATGGGACAGCCACATGCGAGCTTCACACTTCACCTCCTGTCCGATTTCTCTGACTCCTCACAATACTTGTTCTCTTGTCATTTTAATGGGATATTAAACAATAATAGCTCACTAGAAAGTAACTAAATTTTCCTTAAGCTATATTCTATTCCTTAAATAGAACTTCTATTCCTTAAACAGAAATTTCATATAAAATATGTGGTAGAAATATTCAAATATGGGGCCAGAGAGATTGAACATTGGATATGTCTTGACTTGCATGTGACTGACCAGGGCTTAATCCCCCATCAATGGTTCACACATCTCCACCTGGAATGATCTGATCCCAGAGACAATGGTATTCCCTGGGCATGGCTGGGTATGACTCCACAAAAATTATTTAAAAAAAATAACACTCAAGTAAATAAAGATTCGTACTACAGTAATCTCATTTTGTCATCTGGTAGTAGACACAAGACAAGATGACCTGAGTAAAAGTGCCAAGAAAAATGCATATAAACACTTATAATTTACCAGGGAGCCCCCCCATATTCCTTAAAAAATGTGTAATGTCAAGTATTCTTTCCACATGTTGAAAATAATTTTTTTTTTTTTTGGGTCACACCTGGTGATGCTCAGGGGTTCCCCTCCTGGCTCTGCACTCAGGAATTACCCTGGAGGTGCTCGGGGGACCATATGGGATGCTGGAGACCAAACCCGCATCGGCCGCTTGCAAGGCAAATGCTTTACCTACTGTGCTTCCACTCTGGCCCCTGAAAAAGAAATTTAGAGTATAAGATACAAGTGATGAAAAGGTAGTGAAGAAAGGCATGAGAAGACAACCCTGGGAAGATAATCCAGATCATATACCATCAGGTGTATTCTTAAAGACTCAGAAACGAAATTCCTAATGACTAAGCTCATGGACATGTCTAATACACTAAGTGGAGTATTATCGCAGTCTTCTTAGATAAGGGAAAGGAAACAAGACTGGGGTTCAGAACATATGTCTACTGATTGCCTAAGTAAGGGGAAAGAGGAGAGATGCTAACAGATCGTGCTATAATGTGGTCCAGCTAATCTCTATACCAAAAGAGCAAGAGAAACAATGCTTTTTGTGATGTCTACTTAAATGAACTAGTACCACGGTATGCTAAGACTCTCCTCTTTCTAGTAGAATACTGGTTACTGCAAAGATGTACAACAAGTTTGTAAATCAATCAAAGCAATTAGAGTACTCCATGGTTATGTACATCCCTTTGTCTATGTTCAATGCTCAGTTCTAGTCTGGAGTTGCTATTTGCAACAATTATTGGTAAATGAATGTGTTACAAGCCACAATGTGCAAAATAAGGGGTAGGGAGGGGGGGAGAGAGAGAAAGAGAAAAGAGAAAGAGGGTGTGAAAGAGAGAGAAGAGAGAGGGGGGGTAGGAAGAAAGAGGGAGGGGAGAGAGAGAGAGAGAGAGAAGAAAAGTGCCTGCTATAGAGGCAGGTTGGGAGCAGAGGGGTGGGGTATCTGGACACATTGGTGTTGGGAAGGATGCAGTGGTGGAGGGATGAGTGCTGGAACATTCTATGACAGAAACCCAATCATGAACAGTTTTGCAGTGGTGTATGTCACAGTGATATAATAATTTTTTAAAGCACTCCACGATACTGATAACACAGAACTGCAAACATATGTGCAAGTTGAATTAGAGTTTGGCTTTATCTGTTTAAAGAAATGAATCAAGTTTTGAAAAGAAATAGAATCTTGATAAGATTATTATTCCATAGTAACAGAAGATATCACAAATCTACAAAGAATCTTAGAATAAATTATGAGGTCTCACATGATCTGGCTACAAAGGTAATCTATAACATTCAATTGTATCTCTGCACCCTAGCAACAGAAACAGAAATTTTAAAGTTACCGTTTAAGAAGGCGGGAGGTGACTGTGCACTTTGGTGGTTGTATGGTGACTTCAGTGATTTTTTGTACATTAAGTGCATATACCAGTACTCAAGCACTGGTATAGCCATGTTGCCCTAAACGGTAATGAAAATTATTATTTGAAAAGACAAATAAAATGTCACCTAAATAATGAGACCAATAATTATTTTAAAACATATGTAGAATGGAAGTTATAAAATTTTACTAAAAAATCATTAGAAATAACAGAAAATATATCATCAGAAAAGAAGATCAGAAATAACTTAGAAAGTTATTCTTAAATTTACATGTTTTCAATAGCTAAAATGTTTTGGCAGAAAATAATTATAGGACTATCAGGATAAAGGAAAGGAATGGGGAATAAGTGTATGACCTCTTTTTTTTCATAATTGGTCCCTAGAAGTAATAATATTAATTTTTAAAGTTACAGAAAATGAGGAAGATGATGGCTTAATTTCAATCTCTTAGCCATTATACTTTTCCTTCATCATTAGCAGTTTCACAGTCTACAATCCATCACCTATTAAAGTTATTAATTGATCTCTATCATTTATTTTTCATGCATGCATAATATATAATTCAATTTTGTGTATCACATCTTGTTTGTTTTTCATACTATCTAAACACTATTTAACAAAGCCTGAAAATGTCCCATGATAATTAATTTGAGAAATGTTTTCCGTATCCTTGTAATAAACCATGAATAGTGTTTATATTTTACACAATAAAATATATCCCTGAGGCATAATAGTGAAATAAGCAAATTATTCTTTCAATATAAAAAGAAAATTAGTACTTGGAAATTTCAACGTAGCTTCATTCATAAAAATTTAATGCACTCACACCAATTAAGATAATTAGATTTTAAGACTTAAATTTGGCAGACAGGGTGATTTATTAGCCTTAGTATAGGGCCTTCAATCATTGGTATATATCAAAAATATGTTTTTGGTGTCTGGGGAAGGGGCTGATGTTCTTGGTAAGATTAATTTTGAATAATGAAGTGATCAAATTACATATATATCTTTGAATCAAAGGTGACTCGGCAAGAGATTGGAACCAATGCCACTATTAATAAAGGACAAGTACACTGCTGTTCTATATATATATATATATATATATATATATGTATATATATATATATATATACATATATATATATATATCTCAAACAATTGGCTTGCTTACAGTTTGAAAAAGTGATAACTTCCAACTTTCATTTGCTTGAAAAATTTAAAACTAATCAATATAAAAAGCTAATGTTTCTTTGAAGGTGGCTAATAAACTATTCTTCCTACACTTGTCAGAAATTGAATTTCACAGTAATCTAGCTTTGGGAGCTTAGAAGGGTTAATATCCACCTAATCATTCCCACCACCCTTTGTACCTCCCACAGACACATTTACCTAGCACACATTATCTCTCTGTTAAATAATGGTAATTGTCTTACATTGAACTTTATGATTATAATGATAATATAGTTTATTTTCAACTGCAAGGAAGTTTTATTTGTTTTTATTTTTGGGTCACACACTGTAGTATGTGCACTCAGGGATCACTCATAGAAGGACTCAGTAAAATTATACAAGGAATTCAGGTCTGCCTCGTACAAGGCTAACACTACTGGTGTCACTACCCCTCAATCCCCTCCAAAACAAGTGTTAAGGTAAATCACTTGTCACTTGTCACTTGCCTTCTCATTGTTCATCAATTTGCTCAAGCGGGCACCAGTAACATCTCCATACATTCTGTCGTGTGTTAGTGTAGCCAAAGGGCATCTACTCACTCCAAGAACACGAAGAGCCTCAGACCATTCCTTTAGGTCATGGGAATGAGATCTATAATTGTTACTGGTTTTTGGCATATCAAATACGACATGGGTAGCTTGCCAGGTTCTGCCTTGCTGGTGACAGTATACTCTCAGTAGTAGGCTCTCATTTCATGCATTTAATGAACTGTGCACAATGGGGAGAGATCAGCTTTTCTCTTGGGTGGAGGTCTGATGAGCTGTGGAGTCCGAATGTTGAAAATGACCACGCTCATGGTGTGGGGGTTCCTTTGGCTTCTTGCGAGGCTCTATTGGGATGGCCGACCAGGGCTAGAGCCGGCCTTTCCTTCCAGGTGCCTCATAATCAGCTGAGCACAGGAAGAGCAGCTAGCAGCTCTGCCCCATGTGTCTGAGTACATTTTTAAAGTATATGAATAAAAAATTGAATGTTATGAATAATTTAGTGCTGATACATATTAACAATTGTGTGAAATAGATAAAGCTTACCAATATAAAAGAAAGAGTAAAGACAATTATGAAAAAAAATTCTAGGAAAATTCAAATAGGCCTATTTAAGTGTGTTTTATATGTGAAAGGGAAGGTTTGCTCTATGTTAGAAAATACTATATTTACTGCCTAAGGTCTGCACTGATAAGTCAAGATTGTAAGGTAAACACAAGACCAGACACAGAACATTCAATATAAATCAAATGCTAATTCATTATTAAAACTATATAAAATTCCTTAGGAACTAGGAGTAAACAAGTTTTATTAATCTACTAACATATTAGTTAAGGTAAATAGACTTCTATTAATACACAACTAAACCATAACTTTCTCACTCTCCTAGTTGGGGCTTGAGGTGATCTTAATTGTGTTAGGATACTTTAGGATATTCCTGGACTTGCAGAACACTTTTTGTATTTAAAGTTGACTTGGCTATAGATATCTGCCAAGTACTGTTGTTTAAGTAGTTGCTTTACTTTTCTAGATCTACCTATAGAAAATGTTCTTGTAGATTTGGTGCAAACTAAATAAGAGGGAGCCATTCTTTTTATTTCTATTCTTTACTTCAAATATAAATAGAATTTTTCATAAATTAATGTGGCCTGTATGGTGAATCATTGTTACATCTCCTGAACCAAATTTTAAATTGTGAGAGGAATCAGTTAACCAAACTTTAGTTCATCCAAATATTCCAACTTTCTTCTTCAGAGAAGATAATAAATTTCACAATACCAAATTTTCCTCATCTTCCTCCTAATCCTTCTCTATCACCTTTTCCCTTTCCCTTCCCCTTCCTTTCACTTACCTCCTCCTCCTCCTCCTCCTCCTCCTCCTCCTCCTCCTCCTTCTTCTTCTTCTTCTTCTTCTTTCTTCTTCTTCTTCATCTTCTTTTTCTTCCTCTTCTTCCTCTTTCTTCCTCTTCTTCCCCTTCTTCCTCTTCTTCCTCTTCTTGCTCTTCTTCCTCTTCTTGCTCTTCTTCCCCTCTTCCCTTCTTTTCCTCTGTTTTTATTTCTTGAATTCCTTTGACATATCTGTTACTTTTCCATCTAATTTGGCAGTGCTCCTGCTGGAATTTCAGTACTGTGGAATGTAGAGGTATTGTGTGGTTCAGAACTCAGGATATCTGGAACTTAGCCATGAGTTGACAAGATGGTGGCTCTAAGAAGTGGGCATGGCTGTCAGGGATTTTGGAAGTATAGGGATTGGGTGAAGGATAGCTGCCCCAACTCAGATAGGACCCCAGAATTATCAACCAAAAAAAGCCCATGTATCCCTGGCATTTTCATAGCTTTGGTATCCCTGCAGAGATTATTCATGATGAATGGAATTAGGCAGATATTCTCAGTTGTGGGTGTCGCTGCAAAGCTTTGGCAGGACAGGAACCTATCTGCCCTTTATCCAGGAGAGTAATATATGCAAGAATTGTTGTAGCCTGACTCATATCTCCTCAGAGATATGTGGTGCTTGAATGATGAGTTTTGTTGTCCAAATAAATTTCAAATACCACAAAATGTTATACCTGTTTTTGTTTTTCAATTATTTAAAATGTAAAAAGCGTTTTTAGTTGACAAAATACCTGAAATAGTGAACAAAGCTATGGTTTGAATAATTCTGATCTAGACTGCAGATTAGAATGGGGACTCTAGACTGAGATACCCTCTGATCTATTTCTACACAGCACTGTTAAACATCCCAGTGGCGAGGCGGTTTCCTGAGGTTTGCTATCTCATATTTGAATCTTTCAGACTTTGCAATGTTAGCATTCATTTGGTTCTCAAAAGTCATTAGCTCCAAAACACCTGGTCTCTCATTTCCTTTCTTACTCCTAGCTCTGTCAGCATTTTAGACTTTATTGCTTTCAGAAAACATCAGATATATATACCCTAAATATAAACACATTAATAACATACACAAAATATCTCAAACAAACATTTTGCAAATTAGATTTTTCCCATAACATTTACAATATGCTTGCTATATTTTCAATGCTATTCACTTTGCATTTGTTTACAACTGCTTTGAAAAAATTGTTCACAGAGAATCACCAGTAAATCAATACAAACAGTTTGAAAAATTTATTTAATTAAAATTATTGGCATCAAGTTCGGTCTCTTCTATAAATTACCATCCCCCTCTGGCCAAGCTACACAAATACATACTTGGTCAATATATAAGACAATATAATGATTTGTAAAAAGAGCATTATATTTGTTCATTTGTTTATTTAATATTCATTATTGAGTCTTCTATGGATTATTTTTCAGTTTCTATGCTTTCAAAAATGTATGTAGAACTAGAAATAAGGTCATATATAGATGTCAACATCATCCTATTGCTTTGTGTTTTATTTAAAACAAACATTTTATCCTTCTATGTAGAACATACCTAGAAAATACAATCAGATCAACATAAATCAGCTTGAAACTATTATGTCAGACCATATTTTGTAAGGAAAGTTTTTGTGATTCTAAAATATAATAGATTTCTGCCTCTGCCTTCTTGGCATAAATTTTATCTTTCCCTAATGGCTGGCACACGAAAATGTAACTTCTGATTCTAATTGGGAAATAACTTGAAATTGCTTACAGTATGATGGAAATTTTAAATTATATTAATGAAAGTGATCCTAATATAAAGTAATAAAATGGAATTGATTTATACCACATCAATAAGAATTACGTGACCATAAGTATGTTTCTCAAAATGTCTTTGTATATCCAAATTCTCTATAAGATCATACTAATGCTTCTCTATTTTGGTCACAGAACATTATTTGTGAAGTAGCAATAATTTAATATGTGTAAATTTATGTGTTTTTACTTGATAATACTCTGAAAGAGAATAAATGATCATACATGGAGAACTGTTTTAATTTTTCTTTTACTTTTAAGAAAATTGTTTTTTTGTTGGGGAATTTCACTGTCTGTCACTGTGTTCCCGTTGTTCATCGATTTGCTCGAGCGGGCCCCAGTAACATCTCCATATGTCCTGTCTCATGCTAGTAGAGCCCGAGGGCATCTGCTTGCTCCAGGAACATAAAGAGCCACAATCCATTCCGGAATGAGGTCTATAATTGTTACTGGTATTTGGCATATCAAATACAACACGGGTAGCTTGCCAGGCTCTGCCGTGCAGGTAGCATACTCTTGCAGTCATCTCTAAGTCCAGCATTTAATGATGAACTGTGCGGCCTAGCGGCCGCGGAGCGGACTGTGATAGGCTGGTCTGCTGCCTATCTCTAGTTTTCTATGTTCATTTTTGGTTTTGTTCGGTTTTCTTGTTTCTGCTTGTTTCTGCGCTACACCCAGTGGTACTCAGGAGCTATTCCTGGCCTAAGACAGTGAGGCTGAAGCCAGTGGTAGGATGCCGGGGATGAGCCCCAGGTCTCCCGCATGCAAAGCCCTGGAGCCATCTCTACCAGCCCCCTTTCCAGGTTTATCCCTCTCTGCCTTTTTGGGTTTCAAGGAAGGCTCAGCAAACTTCCTCATCACCCTTCTGCAACACCAACTTCTCTTCTACTGATTCCTTTCTCATCAGCACGTTTATGCTCCAGGCAGCAAGGGGCCAGAGCAACAGCCCTATGATAAGGCGTTTGCCTTGCACGCCAACCCGGGTTCGATCCCCAGAATCCCATATGGTCCTGAGCACTGCCAGGAGTAATTCCTGAGTGACAGCCAGGAGAAACTCCTGAGCATTGCCAGGTTGACCCAACAAGAAAAGAAAAAAAAAAAGTAGCATCTAATATAGGGCAGCAGGACCAGGGGGACAGACCTATCTTGGCGGCTGCCCAAGCTTCCATGTACATCATTTTTCCTTGTCCTTTTTTTTTTGCTTTTTGGGTCACACCTGGCGGCGCTCAGGGGTTACTCCTGGTTCTGCACTTAGGAATTACTCCAGGCGGTGCTTGGGGGACCATATGGGATGCCGGGATCGACCCCGGCCAGCAAAGGTCGGCCGCGTGCAAGGCAACGCCCTACCTGGGCTATCGCTATTTTTCCTTGTACTTTTCCTAAGGAGACTGACTTCTGCTCCAACCAAGGTATCACCCACTCTCCTATTGCCAATCTGGCTACCCCTAGCTCAAACTCCTCTGTAGGTTCATCTTTTAACATTTTGGAGAACCCTAGGGGGTTGTGTTCTAAGAATTTTTTTTGTTTTTGGGTCCCACCTGGTGATGTTCAGGGGTTACTCCTGGGTCTGCACTCAGGAATTACTCCAGGCAGTGCTCGGGATGCCGGGATCCAATCTGGGCCCTGTACAAGGCAAATGCTCTCCCCCACTGTACTATCACTCCAGCCCCTCTTCCTATGGAATTTTACCCAGTCCCAAGCTTTAATCACCATCTACGATTTCCTCCTAACCTCTTTCCCAGTGCTCATATATCCAATTGCCTTCTCAGACACCCGAACCTGATCTTTTGCACAAGATTGTTTCCTTCAGCCTTTTGCTGCTTAATAAGCAAATTTACATCATCTTTCCAATTGCGTGGGTCAAAAACTACCAGATGTGGGGGAATTTATTGTTTGTTTATTTTGGGGAATTCAGGGCTTACTCCTTGCTCTGCATTCAGAGATCATTCTTGGCACAAATTTGGGGCTGGGGATCAAAGCCTGGCCTACACCACACCAGGCCAGCATTACCTGCTGTACTGGCTTCACGTCCTAGTTGTGTTACTTCTAGTGTCACCTTCACATGGAAGCCACATTAAAGCTCCCTCCCTCTCCACATCTCTAATACTTACATCACCTCTGTGTGTGCCCTAAGCAAGGACTAAGGAAGCAGCATGGAGATGGCACACGTGTGTGTATAATGAGCTCTAATCTTATGATTTCTGACTGCTCGAGTGCCACAGCACAGGACTCTGACAGTTGTGAGACAGAAATCCCAGCAATAATAATAACGAGCTATGTAAGGGAAGTTTGTAACCTTATCATGAATTACTGCTAGAAGACGCTGAATAAATGCATTTGACACACATCAGCTCTTTTAATTACCATTTTGAAGCTCCACTAGTCCCTTTATCCTTTATATTTAATAAGCTATTATAGCAGTTTCATATTATCTTCAAATTAAACTTTTCTTCCATTAAAAATGAAACCTTTAAATGATTGAAATATTTTAATGCATAGTAGAAAACTGTTTCAAAGTGAAAAATTCAGAGATAAATCTCCTTTGCTGTTCTTTCACAGATGTATGTGCAAAAGAACCCACAAGAACTTTCTTTAAAAAATCAATTTATTACAAGATGAAAATCTGAGACCTGCCATGAGGAAGGAGCTGGAAATAACTCTCTGTCTTCTAAGGAGATCTCAGTAAAGGATTTATTGAAATCACAGCTTAAATGTATAGAATCACATAACCTAGAATGTCATTAGATTCCAGATGTTCCCGAAAACAAAATATGGTCCTACAGTATTATTTCATTATTCCATTTTCTAGCCCTCATCATTATGACGTTAATTAAGTTAACTCAGTCTAGAACAATTAAGATAACAGACATATAAAAAATTTCTTTTCTGCTCTCTTTACTTCTTCACTGCTCATTGTTTGTTTTGGTTTCTTGGTTTATGTGTTTCAGGACTGCACCTGACTGTGCTCAGGGCTTAAGCATGACTCAGTGCTCAGGGTTCACTCTTGGTGGGGCTACAAAGAACATATGGAGTGTCAGGGACCAATTCATCTATGCCCAAGACAAGCAACTGAACTGCTATTTGTGTCCATACTTTTATGTCTATTCAATTTATACAACAGCGATCTTATTAATATAATTTAGATATACTTTGCATGTGTATAATTTTTTCTAGTATTGACAAGGAATGGTTTTAATTTTATCTAATTTTCAAATTGTGATATTTTTACAATTTTGATTTTAAGCAATTATACATTGCTTAAATTGATTTTAAGCAATTATACAATTAAGTGAATCATAATTTATAAGCTGAATTTCTGGTTTAGGTTCTAACGTGACCATCAGGCCAGCATACAAACTCTGTAACAAGTCTAATGCAATGTCGCTACACTGTATTTATAATATGTCATGGTTTTGAAGAAAGTATTCAGACATGTGGCTTGCACACTATTTTTAGTGTTTTTGTTGCTACTTTGTGCTTTTATCTACTGTGTAGTTACAATATTTTTATCATGTTAATTGCTTTACATATTCCTTGTCTTAAATTCTTCTTATTCCACTAATTCCAGCTGCATAAAGAAAGACACATGGGCCGGGACGATAGCCCAGTGGGTAGGGCATTTGCCTTGCATGCGGCTGGACTATGCTGGCCCAGGTTCGATCCCTTGGCATCACATATGGTGCCATGAGCACCATCAGGAGTAATTCCTGAGTCAGAGCCAGGAGTAACCCCTGAACATCGCCGGTATGACGCAAAAGAAAAAAAATAAAGACACAAGGAATTATTGAAACAAAACCATTTTAAAATATGGTTCTCTTTTTTTACACATAGATTCCCAGTTTTCCAGCAACATTTTTTTGAAGAAGCTTTCTTTGTTCCACTTAATATTTTTTTGCTCCTTTATCGAAGATTAAGTGGTTGTATATTTGAGAGTGTTTCAGGATATTCAGTTCTTTTCCATAGGTCTACAGGTCTGTCTCTATACCAATATCACACTGTCTTAATTACAACTGCTTTGTAGTAGAGTTTGAGGTTGGGGGAAAGTGATACCTCCCATCTTCTTTTTCCCAATTGCTTTAGCTATTCGTGGGGGTTTAATATTCTATACAAATTTCAGGAGTGTTTGTTCAATTTCTTTGAAGAACATCATGGGTATCTTTATAGGGACCACATTGATTCCATATAAAGCTCTAGAGAGTATTATCATTTTGATCATGTTAATCCTTCCAATCCAAGAGCAGAAAATGTGTCTCCAATATCCTCGTGTCCTCTTTTTATTTCTGGAAGTAATGTACTGTAGCTTTCTTTGTAGAGATCCTTTACATTCTTTGTCAAACTGATTCCTAGGTATTTGATTTTCGGTGGCAAAACTGTGAATGGTTTAGTTTCTTAAATGTCCCTTTCTTCTCTTTTTCGCTGTTTGCATATAGGAAGGCCATTGACTTTTGGGTATTGATTTTACAGCCTTCCACTATACTGTAGGAATGTATTATTTCTTTTTTTAAGTATATTATTATACCACCGTGAGATATACAATTACAAAGTTCACATTTGGGTTTGGTCATACAGTGTTCTATCACCCATCCCTCCACCAGTGCCCATCACCAACCACCAACGTCCCTGGTTCCCTCCTTTCTCCCCCAGCCCGCCTCCATGGCAGGTTCTTTATTTCTTTCTATTTCTCTCTCTTTCTCTTTTCCTTCCCCTCCAGACTATGGATTACAGAACATACATTGAAGGGTTGTCATGTGTATCTTTTTGCTTGTATTTAATGCTCAGTTCTAGGTTGGTATTAGTACTTTTCGACAATTATTAGCACACTGTTCCATTTTCTGTCTTACCTAGCCTCTGACTCCCACACGTTTGTGATAATTTCCACCTTTGATAAGACATCCTGATACATGTTTCACGTGCACTTGGATATTGGTATCATAATATGTACATATATATTTATGTCATGCAAATAAATGCAATCATTCTATATCTGTCTCTCTCCTGGCTAATTTCACTCAACATAATCTTCTCCATTTCCATCCATTTATAGGCAAATTTTATAACTTCATTTTTCCTAACAGCTGCATAGTATTCTATTGTGTAGATGTACCATAGCTTCTTTATCCAGTCATCGATTCTTGGGCATTCTGGTTATTTCCAGATTCTGGCAATCGTGAATAATGCTGCTATGAACATAAAAGTAGGGATGGTGTTTCCGCTGTGTATTTTTGACTTCCCAGAGTAGATTCCCAGGGAGTGGTATGACTGGGTCAAATGGGAGTTCAATTTCTAGTCTTTGGAGGAAAGTCCATATTGTTTACCAGAAAGGCTGTACCAGCTGGCATTCCCACCAACAATGGATGAGTGTCCCCTTTTCCCCACATCCACACCAACACTTGTTGTTCTTTCTCTTTTGAATATGTGCCAGTCTCTGTGGTGTAAAATGATATCTCATTGTTGTTTTGATTTGAATCTCTCTGATGATTAGTGATGATGAGCATTTTTTCATATGTTTTATGTCCATTCGAATTTCTTCCTTGTTGATGTTTCTGTTCTTCTTTTTCCCCATTTTCTTTAAATATTTAAAAAAATTTTTATTTTACCACCGTGAGACATACAATTAGAAAGGTGTTCATAATTGGTTCTTGGTAATACAGTATTCCAGCACCCATCCCTCCACCAGTTCCACACTTCCACCACCAATGTACCCCACCCCCCCTCCCCCCCACCCCTAGGCTGCCTCAATAGCAGGTACCCCCCGTTTCCTCTCTTTCTCTCTCTGTCTCTCTCTCTCTGCATCTCTCACCCTCTTCTTTTTTACACATTGTGGCTAGCCCTGCAGATATTTAGAGTTTATCTCTTAAGTCTCTTTGTGTATATTCAATGGTGAGTTTTAATCTACCATTACCATTTCCCACATTTAGTAAAACATTGGTATCTATTTATATCCTATTAATGAATGCAGTCATTCTATATCTGTCCTTTTCCTTCTGACTAATTTCACTCAGCATGATAGTCTCCATGTCCATCCATTTGCAGGTAAATTTCATAACTTCATCTTTTCTGACAGCCGCATAGTATTCCATAGTGTAGGTGAACCACAGTTTCTTTATCCAGTCCTCTGTTCTCGGGCATTTAGGTTTCCAGATTCTAGCTATAGTGAATAGAGCAGAGATGAATTAAAAAGTACAGATAGTGTTTCTGCTATGTGTTTTTCGGTCTCTCGGGTATATTCCCAGGAATGCTATTGCTGGATCAAATGGGAGCTCAATACTTAGTTTTCGGAGGAATGCCCATATTGTTTTCCCAAAAGGGCTGGACCAGCAGTCACTCCCACCAACAGTGGATGAGAGTCCCTTTTTCCCCACATCCATGCCAGCACCAGTTGTTCTTGCTATTTTGGATGTGTGCCAGTCTCTGTGGTGTGAGATGGTACCTCATTGTTGTTTTGACTTGCATTTCCCTTATGATTAAAGATGAAGAGCACTTTTTCATATGCCTTTTGGCCATTCAATTTTCTTCTTTTTTGGAAGCTTCTGTTTTTTTTCTTCTCCCCCATTTTTTGATGCGGTTGGCTGTTTTTTTCTTGTGAAGTGCTACCAGTGCCTGATATATCCTGGATATTAATCCCTTGTCAGACAGGCTATCCCATTCAGAATTACGCCGGAGAAAATCAAATACCTAGGAATCAGTTTGGCAAAGAATGTAAAGGATCTCTACAAAGAAAACTACAAAACGGTACTTCAGGAAATAAAAGAAGACCTGAGGAAATAGAGACACATTCCCTGCTCATAGATTGGAAGGATTAACATTATCAAAATGGTAATACTCCCTAGAGCTTTATACAGATTCAATGTGGCCCCTATAAAAATACCCATGATGTTCTTCAAATAAATTGAACAAACACTCCTGAAATTTGTATGGAATAATAAACCCTCACGAATAGCTAAAGCAATCCTTGGGAAAAAGAAGATGGGAGGTATCACTTTCCCCAACCTCAAACTCTACTACAGAGCAGTTGTAATTAAGGCAGTGTGGTGTTGATATAGAGACAGACCAGTAGACCTATGGAATAGAACTGAATATTCTCCCCATTTTTTGGTGGGGTTGTTTGTTTTCTTCTTGTAAAGTTCTACTAGTGCCTTATATATCCTGGATATTAACCCCTTATCAGATGGGTATTGGGTGAATATTCTTTCCCATTCTGTGGACTGTCTTTTATCTTAGGCACTGTTTCTTTTGAGGTTCATAAGCTTTTTAGTTTCATGTTGTCCCATAGGAGTCTATTATTTCTAGGAGCTTCTTGGTAGAGAGTTTAGGGTTTTCCAGGTATAATATCATGTAGTCTTCAAATAGTGACAGCTTGACTTCTTCCCTTCCTATCTGGATGCCCTTAATGTCTTTTTTCTTCCCTGATTGCTATGGCAAGTACTTCCAGTACTATATTGAATAGAAGTGGTGACAGTGGGCAGCCTTGTCTTGTCTCTGATCTTTTTTAAAATTTATTCTATTTTATTTTTTTTACTGTTTTTAAAAAACAACAGTTTTTTAAGTCATAGTTTTATTTTTTATTTTTTAATGCTTAATTTTTTAACTACACCTCATTTGTGCACTTACATTTGAAATAGTATTGCATTATATATGATGGTTATCATATTTCTTCACTTATCATACTTAGGTATATTCATTTTTATATTTCTACTATATTTCTGCAGCTTTCATTATTTCAGGCATGATATTTCAAGGCACAATTATACTTCATTCTAATTTTATACTTTTTTGTAGAAGTTTATACTCATAAATACATTTACATGTTGCCTAACCTAAAACACTTGATTGCTATATTTTTGAGATGATTGTTTTAATATGTGTCTCTGTTGACTTATGTGAAAAGTTTAGACTGGACACCTATATAGTCAGATGTACATTATTTATTTTATTAAGAATTTTTAGAGACACTTCAAAATTAATGCTAAAATCTATGTACATGGAAGCAGATGATAGAAACCATATAGCTCTATTTCCCTGCTATTATTTTTTGTCTGTAAGTTATTGCCTTTCCATTTTTAGTTTCAGTGTACATTGTTTTTTTCAGTATGACTTAGCCTCTCTAAAAAAATATATATATATATATATATATATATATATATATATATATATATTGTGGTCATGCCAATAAATGCAGTCATTCTACATCTGTCTTTTTCCTTCTGGCTAATTTCGCTCAACATGATCCTCTCCTAGTCCTTCCACTTATAGGTAAATTTCATTACTTCACTTTTCATAACAGCAGCATAGTATTCCATTTGTAGATGTACTAAAGTTTCTTTATCCCGTCATCAATTCTCAGACACTCTGGTTGTTTCCAGATTCTGGCTGTTGTGAATAGTGCTGCTATGAACATAAAAATAAGGATGGTGTTTCCTCTGTGTATTTTTGGCTTCCCAGGGTATATTCCCGGGAGCGATATGGCTGGCCAAATGGGAGTTTAATTTCTAGTCTTTGGAGGAATGTCCATATTGTTTCCAAAAAGGCTATACTAGTCGACATTCTCACCAACAATGGATGAGGGTCCCCTTTTCCATGCATCCACACCAGCACATTTTGTTCTTGCTCTTCTGGATATGCACCAGTCTCTGTGGTGTGAGATGATATCTCATTGTTGTTTTGATTTGCATCTCTCTGATGATTAATGATGATGAGCATTTTTTCATTGTCTTTTGGCCATTTGAATTTCTTCCTTGTTGAAGTTTCTGTTCATTTCTTCTGCACATTTTTTGATGGGGTTGGTTGTTTTCTTCTAATAAAGTAACACAAGTGCCTGATATATCCTGGTATTAACCTCCTATCAGATGGATGTTGGGTGAATATTATTTCCCCATTTTGTGGACTGTTTTTGTATCTTGGTCATTTTTTCTTTTGAGGTGCAGAAACGTTTTAGTTGCATATAGTCCCATATGTTTGTCCTTTCTTTTGGTTGTTTAGTTATCAGTGTTTCATCTTTGAAGATGTCTTTAGCTTCAATGTCATGGAAGGTTTTTCCTATATTTCCTTCAATGTGCTTTATGGATTCAGTTCTTATATTGAGATCTTTAATCCTTTTTGATCTGATTTTTGTGCATTGTGTTAGACAGAGGTTCAAATTCATTTTTTACATATAGCTGCCCAGTTTTCCCAGCACCACTTGTTGAAGAGGCTTTCTTTGTTCCATTTCACACTTTTTGCTCCTTTGTTGAAGATTAAATGATAATGTATTTGAGGCTGGTTGTCAGGATACTTACTCTATTCCATAGGTCCACATGTCTGTTTTTATTCCAATTCCATGTTGTTTTAATTACTACTGCTTTGCAGTAGAGTTTGAAGTTGGGAAAGGTGATGCCTTCCATCTTTTTCCCCAAGGATTGCTTTAGCTATCCATGGGGGTTTAATATTCCATACAAATTTCAGGAGAGGTTGGTCAATTTCTTTTGAAGAATGTCATGGGTATCCTTATAGGGATGGCTTTGAATCTGTATAAAGCTCTAAGGAGCATTACCATTTTTACAGTGTTGATTCTCCCAATCCATGAGCAAGGAATGTGTTTCCATTTCCTTGTGTCCTCTTTTATTTCTTGAAGTAATGTTTTGTAGTTCTCTTTGTAGAGCTCCTTTACGCTTTTTTTCAAACTGATTCCTAGGTA
>JAJIBD010008748.1:0-67500 GCA_021461705.1 Cryptotis parvus
CTTCCTTCCTTCCTTCCTTCCTTCCCTGTATCATTGACCTCTGTGCAAACTGCTCAGAGACATTACATTAACTGGAGCATGGTTTTATTTATTTATTCATTTATTTATTTACTTATTTTCTTTTTGTGAGTGTGTTTGGGCCACACCCAGCAGTGCTCAAGGCTTACTCCTGGCCCTGCACTCAGGATCAAATGGGATGTTTGAGATTGAATCTGGGTCAGTTGCATGCAAGGCAAACATTTTTTTCTTTTATGGCAAACATTTTACCTGCTGTTCTATCACTATTGTTCCTAGAGTTTAGGTTTCTTTTCTTTTCCCTTTTTTTTTTTTTTTTTTTGGGGGTCATACCCAGTGGTGCTCCTGGCTCTGCACTCAGGAATGATTCCTGGCAGTGCTTGGGGGGACCAGATGGGATGTTTTCAAGGCAAACGCCCTACACATTATTCTATCACTCCGGTTCCTAGAGTTTGGGTTTAACTCTGGCTCTGCCACAGCTAGGAAAGTGCTGTCAGTCCCACGAAAGGCCCCATCCACAAATGGATGACCTCATTGTTCACTTCCTAAGGCCGCCAGGGGGACTGGAGGAGCTGATGCACAGTGAAGCTTGAGGCCTGCAGAAAGTGTTGTGTGAAGCACTTCTTATTCATTGACTTTATTTATTTTGCTTTTCGGCTCACACTCAGTGATGCTTAGGGGCTACTCCTATCTCTGCACTCAGGAATTACTCCTGGCAGTGCTGGGGGGGACTATATATGGGATGCTGGGGTCAAACAGGGTTATTTGTGTGCAAGGCAAATGCCCTACCGCTGTAGAGTTAAGGAGCTCACTTTTGCATTTGACAGATTCTAGTTTGATCACTGCTACCACAGGCATGATCCCCAAGCACAGAGCCAGGACTAAACCCTGAATACATTGGGGTATGGTTAAAGAACAAGGGAAGAAGAGGAAGGGGAAGGAGAAGGAGGAGAGAAGAAGAAGAAGAGGAAGAAATTTTGCAACTATAGATAAAGGTTTGAAATAGTTTTACTTACAAAACGAACAGCAAAAAGAAGCTAAACAAATACTAAAAGAGTAATGATTAAACATAATAAACATAATAATTAAACAGTCACTAGCAACACAACAGAACTTTCCATCACAGATAATCCACATTTATCATAAATACAGGGTGAAGAAAGGGACCCAGAATAGTGTGAGTTCAATAACTTTATAGGCAATTAACGCATATTAATTACCTGGCTTTCTGCAGTTATGATAGACATGACTTTTTGAGATTTAGGGAATGACAGGGTAGGTTATGTATGCCAAAACAAAACGGAAGCCAAAGGCCGGGGCAGAAAGCTCCATAGTCTGGAGCACAGGTTTTGTTTGGCTGTTTTCTAGGAGGTTTTTGCATATATTTTTATTTTTAGGGCTACACCTGGCTGTGCCCAGGGCTTACTTCTGGCTCTGCACTCAGGGATCACTCCCGAAGAGGTTGGGGACCTTATGCAGTGCAGAGGATCAAAACCCAGTCAGGCGCATACAGGCAAGTGCCCTCCCTGCTGTACTGTCTCTCCTGCCTGATTTTGCATGCAGTAGACACAAGTTTAATCTTGGCCATGGTCCACTTGGAGCACTTTGGGAGTGACTCCTGAGCACTGATCCATGAGAAACGCCAGAGCACTTCCAGAGGTGACCTCCTGGAAGTTATTTATTTTTAAATAAAGATATGAATGGATAAGCATATGACTACATCAGGGTATGGTTCAAGACTAAGGGGAAGAAGGGAAGAGGGGAAGGGGAAGGGGGGAAGGGAGGATGAGGAGGAGGAGGAGAAGAAAGGGAAGAAGAGGAAGAGGAGGAAAAGAGGAAGGAGAAGAAGAGGAAGAATAAGAGAGGAGGAGGAAGGAGATGAAGAAGAGGAGAAGAAGGAGGAGGAAGAGGAGGAGGAGGAAGAAGAAGGAAGAGGAAGAGGAAGAGGAGGAAGAGGAGGAGGAGGAGGAACAGTTTTGTAAGAGGAGGAATAGGAAGAGGAAGAAGGAGGAGAGGAGGAGAAGGAGAAGGAGGAGGTTGAAGGAGGAGGAGGAAGAGGAGAGGAGGAAGGAGGAGGAGGAGGAGGAGAAGGAGCAGGAGGAGGAGGAGGAGGAGGAAAGCACACTTATCCTGTGCTCCAGGGTCAAAATACCACCCATCTGACAAGTAGGAGCTGTGTGGCCCTGGGACACTGACTTCCTGGGCACACAACTTGGCAATGGAGTGCTCAACGATCACGAAAGGGAAATGTGTGCTATTATCAATGGCCATATTAAAGATCGTGCAGGAGGGGCCGGGCGATAGCCCAGCAGGTAGTGCATTTGCCTTGCAGGCTGCTGGCCCCTGCTGGCCTGGGTTCTATCCCGGCATCCCATATGGTCCCCGAGCACCACCAGGAGTAATTCCTGAGTGCAGAGCCAGGAGAAACCCCTGAGCATTGCCGGGTGTGACCCAAAAAAGCAAAAAAAAAAAAAAAGTGCAGGAATAACTTTCCCGCTTTCCCTTTCTAAGGTAATATAAGAGCTAGAGAGATGGGAGAGCAGGGAGTGCTCTTGCCTTTCATACAACTGACCTGGGTTTCATCCCAGGCACCATTTTGGTCCCCTGAACCCTCCCAGGAGTGATCCCTGAGAGCAGAGTCAGGAGTAAGCCCTGAGCACCTGCTGAGTGTGTCCTAAAAAGCCAAAACCAAACAAATAAACCATCACCAACTTGATCACTTGATCACTTGATCACTTGAATCCGTTATTCATCGATTTGCTCGAGCGGGCGCCAGTAACATTTCCATTGGACCCTATCACGTGCCAATGTAGCCCAATGTCATCTGGTTGATTCAGGAATATGAAGAGCCTCAAACCGTTCCTTCAGGGTCTTAACAAGGAAGTCTGACCATCACCAACAACAACATTAAAGGTAATATAATTTTTTTTTTTTTTTGCTTTTTGTACTCAGGGGTACTCCCTGGCTCTGCACTCAGGAATTAACTCCTGGCAGTGCCTGGGAACCATATGAGATGCCGGGGATTGACCCTGGGTCCGCCGCATGCAAGGCAAAAGCCGCTGTACTATCTTTCAGCCCTCTGGTAATAGACTCTTAATTGTAGTAATTTTAAGAGACTCTTAAATACTCAGTCCTGATCAGAGTGAGATGCAAAGTATACTAACCGGTAATTAGGCAATTTCTATGCTACTGCGGACTCTGACAGGAACGGCTTTGTCCCTTTTTCTCTGTGAGGCCATAAAGTTAAAAAGGGGTGAATGCGGGTCACAAAGGCTCTTCAGGCTCCTAACAGCCTGGGATGCAGGGAAACTGAGGTTCTGACTCTGAGAAGTTGCCCAAGCTTGCAGCTGTTTTTGGTGTGACAAAGCCGCCAGCCCAGGAGCAGGAAACCTGGACGAACTGGCTAGGCAGTGCTCTGGGAAACCTCTGCTCCTGGAACAAGGCTGTGTTCCCAGCAGAAGCCGCAGGGCACAGAGGGCAGGTGGAAGTGAGATATCTCAGACTGCCATACCAGTGGACAGCAGCCTGCCACCCGTGGTCACCCTAGACCAAAGTTGATCTTTTGGGCTACTAGCCCGTGATTTGCAGAAAGAGATTGAAGTGGAGATGTTCTCACAAAATGCTTTTATCCGGTCATTCCTTTCAACGTTTCAGAAGGCTCCTAGTGCCACCAGTCCTTCACCTCTGTGCAGCACGTGTGTTCCCCCTCCCCGGGGCTCCGCCCCCTCTCCTCCCCACGGCTCCCACGGGCGAGTCCAGAGACGAGATGAGGAATCGCTGTTTCCCGCTCTGACCACTAGAGGGCACTCCTGCAATCTGGAACCCAACGTTCCCTTTGCATGGCGGCGCCTGGGTCCGGGTCTTTGCCAGCGTCTCTGGATTTGCGGGAGTCATCCTCCACTTCAGCGATCCTCCACCAGGGGGCAGTATCTTCCGTCCCGCGAACTTGTCATTGGCGGGGGCGTGGGCACTGCTGGCAGGGTGGGGAGCGGGAGATGCGCAGCAACCCCTGGGAACGTACAGGATGCGGCCCCCCCGCGCGCGAACGCACGCACACACCTAGGCACGTACACACACACACACGCACACACACGTACACACACACACACACACACACACACACACGCCAAGTCTGGAAAACTGCAGCTCGCCAGACGCACCGCCTGCAGATGTGCGTCTGCAGGAGATACTCAACTTTCTTCACCAAGGGAAATTTCACTGCCCCGATGTGTAGCAATGCAGAGGGTCAGGCCTAGTGGCCTCTGAGAGGTGCACCAGGTCCCCAGTCCTAGTGCTGACCCTGTCTTCCGTCTTCCCAGACTGGGCAGGTTAGGGGGTATGTGTGTGTGGGGGGGGGTCATCCTTCCAGAAAGGCTAGGAGGGGCTGTGGCTTTGGGAGCCTGCGAGCTGCAGAGCTTACAGCACCACCCTGGGGGGTGGTGGAGGGAGGCTGAGATGAAGGACAGGGACAGACACAGAGGGACAGACATCTTGGCCCCAGGGGAGCCAGGGACTGGGGAGGGTAGCTGGGGTGGGGGTAGAGGTGGGCTGGTTTCCCTGCTCATTAGGGGCGTGAGTGGCAAAGCCCCAGCTCTCTTCTGGGTCTCAACTTCCTCATGCCGGTGGTGACAGTGGCTCACCAGCCACCAGTGTGAGTGAGAGACAGCACACGCCAGGAGCGCTGGGAGACCTGGAGGTATGTGGGCCACACCTTCTTCTGGGGCCGAGGCACGGGAGCAAAGCAGGAACAAGGGCCGCTCTGTGCTGCCTGGCCTGGCCCGAAGTACAGGCAGACCCAATGTCTGTGACTGGGGTCCGGAGAGAGCCAGCGATTGGCTCCACCACCTTGGTTTCTGGAACATTCTTTTCCATTGGCGTTTGCTCTGTTGGGCAAAGAACTTCTTTCTCTCACGTGTCCTCCCACACCCAGGCCACCCTGCTGTCATTCCAAGGAGATGGGAGTAGAGGAAGATGAGCCCCGCCTTGGTGCCCTGCGTCTCCGGATTCCACAGAGGCCCTGACCTGCTCTGCGGGCCTGGCCTCCTCTCTCCCGACAGTCAGGGCAGCAAGAAGGAGGCCTTGGGGTTCACTTTCCACGTGGGACTCGGGCTCTCTCTTCACATGCTCCTTCCCAGCAGGCAGAGGTGGTGGGAGGCTGACTGAGACTGGAGAGTGGCAGACAGCTATGCAGGTGGCCAGCCGTGGCCTTTATTTGGGGTCTGCGTGGACAGTCATAGAGCAGAGTCCTGTCCCTGCATCCCAGGTCGGCCCTGGGGGAAGGAAATGTAAGGGATGGCCTCAGAGAAACGGTGCACGGCAGGGCAGGAGAGAGGAAGGCCCCCCGCCGGATGCCAGACCGGCCCCAGCCGTAGAAGGGAATTGCCCGACTTAGGGAACCGGCCTGGCCCACTGCCCACTCCTCTGGAGGCCAGGGTGGGTGCTCTTATGCAAACCCCACCCCAATTGGGGTGAAGAAGGTCTCCTCAGCGCTGGGGAGACCATTCAGTGAATGACTTGGGTATGTCCTTGGCATGCAGGAAGTCCAGGTTCAATCCCTGGTAACTCATGGTCCTCAAGTGCCATTAGGAGTGACCGCTGAGCACTGTACCAGGAGTACCCCAGCATGGCTGGGTGAAGCCAGAAGTTAAAAGCAAATACAGTCTTCCTCAATGGATCAGCAGTTTGGAGAGCAGCGAGGGGCTCAGAGTTCACCGTCAGTCATTCGGCCCTCCCTGCCATGCCCTCCGGCCCGTGGGTCCAACTCCATCCCTTTCCATGTTGCACTTTCCACTTCCTTCCGGCCTGGTAAGGTGCAAAGTCAGAGGAAGGAGAGGAGAGACAGCCCTGCGGGGCCATATTTACGCCCTCCTTCCCACCTAGGGAGGGTCCAGGGGCCACGCTGCTTTCAAGCTCTGCATACTGGGGACATGGGGCTCTCCCCTTTCCTCATGGATCTGTGGGCTTCAGAGAAGCCAGCTCTGGGCTCCAAGTGCCCCTTGGTCCCCACCATGGGGTCGGGCTTAACCTGCAGCCCCTCGGGCCTGAGGGAAAAGGGCTGGATTCTCTCCCCAGCCCCCTGCCCCAGCCCAGCCCGCAGGGGAAGCCCCCTGAAAGTGCCAGGCTCCTGGGGAACACCCGGTTCAGGAAGCATGGGGTCCAGCTTGGAGGTTGCTGGGGACTGCTGATCTGGGGGGCAGAGGGGCAGAAAAGGCCTAGGGAGGCAGGTCCAGTGGGGAGGGAAACGGGGCTGGGAGGCGGTGTGAGAGAGGCAAAACTGGGCAACTCATTTTGGGGGTGCTCCAAATGGCAGCAGGGGCTGAGCCGGCAGGATCCTGGGGCAGCACCAAATCCTAGGGAAAGAGAGAGTGGGGTTGGGCAGTTCACTGAGCCCTTCTATGGGTGTCTTTCCCTCCCGTTTCCCTTGGCTTCTTCCTGCACCTTCAACTTTCTATAGGTCTTATAGTAAATGTCACCTCCTCAGGGAGTCTTGCAGGACTGCCAGCCCTAGGCGAGGCGCTGGGTGCCCCCCCTCACTCCTGCTGCCACATCACCAGGGCCCTGTGCTCAGTTAGAATCTGGTGCTCTTTATATCATCGCGAGGCTTTGCTTCATATGATAGCTGAGATATGGAAACAACTCAAATGCCCAACTACAGATGAGTGGATTAAGAAGTTGTATATTGGGCCAGAGAGATAGTTCAGGGGTTAAGTTGTTTGTCTTACACATAGCTGATTTAGATTTGATTCCTGGCATCCCATTGGTCCATTTGATCCCTGAGGACCACCAGGAGTGATTCCTGAGTGAAGAGCCAGGACTAAACCCTGAGCATCACTGGGTGTGGCCCCCACCAAATTAATAAAAAGTTGCAGTATGTATAGACAATGGAATACTATGCAGCTGTAAGAAAGGACAGAATTGGGGCCAGAGCAATAGCACAGAGGGTAGGGCATTTGCTTTGCACACTGCCAACCTGGGTCCAATCCCTGGCAGGAGTAATTCCTGAGTGCAGAGCCAGGAGTAAGCCCTGTGCATAGTCGGGTGTGACTTAAAGAGGAAAAAAAAATCATGCAATTTGCCATGACATGGTTAGAATTAGAGAACATGATACTGAGTGAAGTCCATCAGAAGGAAAGGGATAGCTACAGAATGATCCCTCTCATATTGGGACTCAAGATTACAAAAGGCCAAGGGTACGTGATAGCAGAACAGATCCATGCAACTAGTTTGGAGGGGGCTGAAAGGGAGGGGCAGTGGTCCTTGGGGAGGGGAGGTGGGTACACTGGTGATGGGTGTGGTGGTGAATTATGTACATCATTAATAATACTGTGAATCACAGAACCTTAATCAATAAAAAATTTTTTTTAAAGAACCTTGTGGGGACAGAGCAATAGTACAGCAGGTATTTGCCCTGCTCTGGCTGACTCGGGTTCAATCCCCAGAATTCCATATGGTGCCCTGAGCAGGAGTGATCCCTGAGTACACAGCCTGAGCACCACTGAGTATGCACCTCCCCCCAAACAAAAAACCTTGTGTGGGATTATTGTGTGTGCCCCCACTCTATAAGGGTGAGTCCTGTATTCTTCTATTCTACCCTGGGTCCGTCCCAGTCTGGTATGTATTAAGTGCTCAATAAAAAGTGGTTAACTCAATGAATGAAGATATTCTTTGCTATAATTCAATGAATCAATGAATCCATTCTTCCCTCTCTAGTCCCTGGAGTCACTTCCCAGCCGGGCGTTCCAGCTGTGCAAGGAACAGGGTGTGTGGTCATGGACTTGTCTTGGTCTTCTTGGGCCTCCAGATCTTCCTCCACGAATCCCCTCCCCTCACTAGGATCAGGTGTCATCCAGGTAAGCAGAGCCAGCAGAGCTGTGAGCCTGGGCCTCCCCCCTTTCCCCCCCAACTCTAGCCCACAGTTCTCTTCCTCCTTCCATTCCTTCCTCTCCTCCCCTTTCCCCTTCCACCTGGCCAGGGCCAGGAACCTACAATAAAAGAAAGGTCCCAGCCGGGAACTGGAAATGATTATACAGAACTTCACGCCTCTTTTATGTTTCAAAAGACTAGCTGAGGGCTGGGTGAATACTGCAGGTAGCTCAGGAGGGAAGATGCTCACCCTGCATGCATCTGCAACAGATATAACCTGGGTCTGAATCTCTGACATGCGGAGTGGGGCCTAGGGCCAGGGTCCAACCAAAAAAAGCCTAACTCTACCGAGTTTCACTTTTGCAAGATCATATTATTTACCAAAGAATGAAGTAGCAACCAAATAGGACCACACTGGACTATATGTCGTATAAAACAAGCAAACCTGAAGGTGACTGAGGTTTGATACCCAGCACCACATAGGGTTCTCCCAAGCCCTGCCAGGAACTTAATTCCTGAGCACAGTGAACTGTAACCTCCACCTCCCCACCCCCCAAAAAAAACCCCAAACCAAAAGACAAAACACCCAAAATTCACTAAAAATCTCCATATTGGACATGAATTCATAAAGTCCATTGAAGAAAACAGGCTGAACTTTCCATTATAATGACTTCAGAGGTCAATGATTCTACTCCACTGATAAAACAGAAACAAACACAAATACCTTGAACTGAAAGTTTCTGCATGGTAACAGGATTGACAGCCCAAAGAAAAGATGCCCTATGGAATGGGAGAGAACCTTTTTCTCACCACAGATCTGACAAATGGTTAATATTCAATCTATGTGAAGCACTCAGAGAATTTAACAGCAAAACCATCAACCCCATCAGAGTGGGAAGAGGAACTTCACAGACACTTCCTCAAAGACTTTCAGATGGCCAACAGGCATATGAAAAGTGCTTACCACTGATTATCAGGGACATGCAAATCAAAAGGACAGTGAGATATCATCTCACACCAGTGAGAATGACTTATTTCAAAAGACTGCCAACAACCAGTGTTGGGGCAATTTGGAGAGAAAGGAGCTCTGCTAGGGATGTTAACTAGTTCAGCTCCCATGGAAAGTAGTTGAAGTAGAGAGACTTCTCCCCAAATAAAAAGATTTAATTACTATATGACCCAGTCATTCCATTCCTTGGCATTGGTCCCAAGAACACAAAAACACTAACACAAAAGATATATGCATCTCTGTTCACTGCAGCACTGTTTACAATAAACCAAGGTATGGAAAGAACCCAGGATAGATGAGTGGATAAACTGTGACTGATGTAAACACACACACACACACACACACACACACACACACACAATGGTGTACTGTAGGAAAAGATGAAGCCCTGTCTTTTGGATGGAATTTCAGGGCATCATGTTAAGCAAGGTAAGCCAGGACAAATGCTGGGTGACCTCACTCATCTGTGGCATATAAAGAAACAAAGCAAGGCAATGGCCAGCAGCCAATGAAAACAGACCCTGAACTCTGACAACAGAATTGAGGTTGCACAGTGTGGGTAAGGGGGGTAGGAGAAGTAGGGTCAGAGTGAACTGAATGTAAGATAAGGATGGTGGTGGAGGGTCTTTGGCCCTTTGAGGGTGAGGAGGTGTAGTAAATTTTTGTTGTTTCTCTTGGGACACATCCAGTGGTGCTCAGGGTGCATTCTAGTGGTATTCAGGGAGCCATGAGGTGTTGGAGATCACAGCCGGGCCTCCTGTAGGCAAAGTATGTACTCAGTCTACTGAGCTTTCTCTCTAGCCACTGGACATCAAAAACAAATGCCAGGGGCCAGAAAGATAGCACAGCGGGTAGGGCACTTGGCTTGCACACAACCCACCCAGGTTCAGTCCCACGGGGGTGGGTGGGAGCGGAAGAATCCCAAATACCCAAGGAGTGATCCCTGAGCACAGAGCCAGGAGTAACCCGGAGTACCACTAGATGTGACCCAAAAAGCAAATCAACAACAAAAAGAAGACAAAAACAAATATCAGGGGTCTGTGTGATAGGACAGGGGTTAAGGTGCTTGTCCTGCACGTGGCCAACCTGAGTTCACTCCCTCACACTCCGTAGAGTTCCCCAACTACGGCCAGAAGTGATTCCTGAGTGCAGAGCCAAGAGTAATACTGCCGGATGTGGCCCCCAAATACCAAAATCAAAAAGATCAACATGTTTGTAAACCATGGTACTGATTTAGGGTAAAAAGAAAGAAACTTCCCTAGAGATGGGGGTGGTGGGGCGGGGTGGGGAGTTGTTGAGGGGGAGATCCTACTCCGTGCAGAGGAGACTGAGCCAGCCCCAGGCGGACAGTTCTGGGTCTCTCCCACACCCAACTCCTTGCTTGCAGCTTCCTGTCTCTGGCTCACTCTGTCCAGAAGCAGCTTCCTCTCTTGACACCCCAGGCCTTGCGCACTGGTACAGGTGCAGCCAGATTAGCTTCCTGCAGCCCTGCCCCTGCGGTGGGCTTGCAGCTGACTTTCTGGGGTGCGTGACCTGCCTGACATCAGAGGGCAGGGGACGTGCCATCGAGCCCACTCCAAGTGTGGCGCTCTCAGGGACACGGCTCCCCTCAGAGTTTCCCAAAGACCGTGACTCTGCCTGGGGGCATTCCCAGAGCTGGGCCGGGGTGGAGTGGGGGCGGAAGAACAGCCAGGCTCTTCAAGTGCTGTTTGGCTCCAGGCTGCTAGGCCGGTGGCCCGGCAAGTCCTAGCAGGCCCTGGCCGCCCCACGCTCCCTGCCTCAGCTGCACACCCACCCAGGGCCAGGCTGTGGTCAGGGACTGTCAGGGAGGTGGGACCTCGGGGTCTCCTGCAGCACGAGGTGTGGCTAAGGAGCAGGGCGCTGGCTTCACGGAAGTTGGCTGGAGTGAGGCAGAGGTCTTGGATCCCTGCATGAAAGCCGTGGAGATGACCAGAGAGATAGTACATGGCTGACTCGGGTTCAATCCACGGCGCTGTAGAAGATTCGATCTCCGGCATTGCAGAGGGTCCCTTTAAACCCATCAGGAGTGATCCCTGAGCACCACCAGGCATGGCCCCCCAACCAAACTTGGCATGTGTGAAGGCTCTGACTTCTATCCCTAGCCCTGCAGTGCCGTCCCCAGCCCTGTTAGAGGGGGAACATCTCTCTTAGGATGTTACCCCTATAATTTGGAGAAGAGGGCAAAAACGAGCCAATGAAAGTCTGAAAGAGAGAGAGAGAGAGAGAGAGAGAGAGAGAGAGAGAGAGAGAGAGAGAGAGACAGGGGAGCTGCCTGATCTTTCCCGTCTGACCTGCTCGTTTCCGGTGTCCAGCCCTGTCTGCTGGTCTTGCCCCACTCCAGCACCCACTCCCCAGGCTCCCCCGTCCCTGACCTGCCCCAGGCCCTTGGCACCATCAGTTGTTTCTGCTCACCTTGCTCTCCTCCCTCCTCTGAGCTCAGTCAGACACACTGTGGATCTCAGCTCAAATGTCCCTTTGTCAAGGATGTCTTGGTGTGTCCCTGTGTGGCTCCGGCATCAGACCCACTTCCTGACTCGTTAGCATGTGTGTGGGGGTGGAGGTGCGTGTCTGCCACTGCTTCTTGCCTGTGAGAGCTACAAAGAGGTCCTGCTCCTGGGGGTGACCCCAGCCTCAGACAGTACCTGGCATGTGGCACAGGGATAAGATGGCTCTTTCTTTATTTGGGGCGTGGCATATTGGGTCACACCTGGTAGTGCTTAGGGCTCATTCCTGGCTTTGTGCTTAGGGGCCTCTCATGGCAGACTGGGAGAATGTTGCATTGTTTCTTTGACCTGGGATGGAAATCTTGATGTGTGAGCCTGTGAATGAGTTTGTGAGTGAACTATTCTTTTTTTTTTTTTTTTTTGCATTTTGGGTCACAAAATGCAAAATGGTGATACTCAGGAGTTACTCCTTGATCAGGAGACCATATGGGATGCTGGGGATCGTACCTGGGTCAGCTGCATGCAGGGCAAATACCCTATCCACTGTACTATCTCTCTGGTCCTGAGTGAACAATTCTTGTGTCATTAAATCTTCCTCTTTGCTCCCTAGGCCTGGCCTGGGATCTGGCCTCACCTTCTACAGCTCAAGTTCTCTTCAAAAAACCTTACCATCCATGCCAGCCCTCCTCTTCTGTAGCCCTGATTCCACATGCAGACCAAGTCAGCTTGGTTAATGGGGCTGGAACGCTATAGCAGGGAAGGCTCTTGCTTTCATGGAGATGAGTTATTTCATTCATTCCCGGCACTGCCAGGAGTGATCCCCTGAGCACTTCCAAGTGTGGCCCCAAAACCAAATAATAACAATAGCAATAATACTAATACTTGTCACTTGTCTTCCCATTGTTCATTGATTTGCTCTCGAGTGGGCGCTAGTAACGTCTCCATTTGTTGGGAATGAGGTTCATTATTGTTACTGTTTTTGGCATATCGAATACACAAAGGTAGCTTGCCAGGCTCTGCCGTGGCTCTGGGTTCATCCCTGTCTTTTTCTGTGTCAGACCATCAACCATCCAGGGCCCACGGGGCAGAGACCTGGGTGGAGACAAGCCTGTCTACTGTCTGCCACCTACTAACACAGCTGGGCACTCGCCACACCTGCAACACCTGGAGGGGCAGTACTACTATTACTACTACTACTACTACTACTACTACTACTACTACTACTACTACTGCTGTTGCTGCTGCTACTACTAATACTAATACTAATACTAAATAAACATTGGAACACTCCTCTTCCTCAGGGCCTCCTTATCCACCAGACTGAATTGCCACCCACACCTGGCCGTGGTTTCTGTCTACAAACCTGTTTGCCCTATAAGTTCGCCTCTCATGGCCCCTCTCCCATCACAGCCCTTGCTCTGGCCAAGGCAAGGTCCCAGCTGGTCAGATGACTTTGAGCCCCAATTTTTACCAACCCCCCTCCTTCCCCCTGCCCACTTTCTCCACCCACTACTCCCCTTATCTTCCCTGCAGGAACCTCTCTCTCTCCTGCATTCCCATAGGCCCTGGGGCTTACCTGGCCTCAGCTTCGCCACTGCCATCCTCACTCTGTCTGCTCCCTGCAGCCTCATGAGGTCTTTTCACCTTTGACCCCCACCCCTGCCGCACCTGGTAAGTGTGGCTGGCTAGAACCTGCACTGTCCATACCATGGGCTCCACCAGCAGTGTTCTCCACCTCCTGGGGATGCCCTCAGGCCCACCTATAACCCAAGCACTCACGGTGGAAACTGCCGCTGCTCCCTTCCTTTCCCCAGAGGCCATAGGTGGATCTTGGTGGGTAGCGGGTGCAGACAGCTGGGCTAGGAGAGCGCTGTGCAGGAGCTGAGTGAGCAGAAGCAGGCATGGGGAGCAGCTCCCCCCCCATGTTCCCCCAACACCCACCTTGTCAGAGTAACAACATCCTGATGAGAGGTGTTCAATAGTCTCTGCCCTGTGGACCCCTGCAGCTGCCTGGCCCAGGAGGACTCAGAGACAGTGGGTATGTGCAGTACTGAGTCAGTCAGTACATCAGTCAGCCCAGCCCAGCCCAGCCCCCGTCCCCTTGGGAGCTGCACAGAGGGGCAGGGGGCTGCCTTGGTGCCTACCTCACTCTGCGCCCCATGGGCTCCAGGGATGGCCTGAACAAGGGCGGGGGGCTGCCAGGAGCAAGTGGGGCGCAGGGGGCGCCCGCACCTCCCACAGTGGGTAGTTGACCACGATGAGCTTGCTGAAGTTGAACTTATAAGTGAACCTTTTGCCCTTGGTCTTGTGCAGAATTACGCATTATAGTAGTACCTGGAGATGCCCAAGATGGAGACGGAGAACAGAATCATCAGCCCAGAGGGGGGGGAGGGATGTACCCCCACGGCCAACAAGCTCTGAGTCTCTGAGTTTTGGGGAGCTACAGAGCACATTACCCCCCCACCCCAGAGTGTCTCCTAAAAGCCGTGTGAGGTGGGGAGTGCCAGGAACCATCACGGTTTTTTCTCTGCCTGCTGCCCTCTCATGGCCTCCGCCTCACCTGAGGGCCCGGCTCAGCTTGTCATAATTCATCTGTGGTTTGCACTTCCTGCGGCCCCAGAGGCGCGCCACCTCGTCTGGGTCCTTGATGACGAACTCCCCGTACTCTCCCTGCTGCCAGGCGATGACATGGCGGAACTCTTCCTTCTGCAGCAGCTCCAGGATGAAGTGCCACAGCTGGATCTGCCGGGAGCCCGGGGAGGACTCCGCCTTGTAGGCCCAGTCTGGAAAGGCCAAGCCTGGTGGCAAAGGGAAGGGAGTATGTGCGCACGCAGTTCTGCTGGCCCCCGGCAGGTGGACAGGCCTGGAGGACACTCACCTGAGATCCAGGAGCTGCTTGTGGCCACAGCAGGGGACACCCTCCGCCCAGCACCCACAGTGCATGGTCCTCGCGGGAGTCGGTCTGGACCTTGGCGGGCCTTGGGGTAGGGGGAAGGGTCGCTGCTTTAAAGGCCGGAGAAGAAAGCAGGGGAGAAAGAGGCAAGAGGAGAGCTGGAGCAATAGAACAGGGGGGAAGGGGCTTCCTTGCAACTGGCACACCGGGTTTGATCTCCAGCACTGCATAGAGTTCTCTGAGCATAGTCAGGAGGGATCCCTGAGCACAGAATCAAGAGGGAAGCCCTGAGCACTGCTGGGTGTGCCCTTGCACCTGCAAAACAAAACAAAACAAAACAAAGAGGCAAGAAGAAAAAAGGAGAGAAGGGGCCGGAGCGATAGCCCAGTGGGTAGGCGTTGCCTGCACGCGCCGGCGCCCGGCCGATCCCGGCATCCCATATGGTCCCCGAGCACCGCTAGAGTATGTTCCGAGGCAGAGCCGGAGAAACCCCTGAGCACCCCCCGGGTGGACCCAAAAGCAAAAAAAAAAGAAAAAGGAGAGAAGAGGGGAGGGTGGAGGGAGAACAGGTAGTCTGAAGCAGGCTAGTAGCGTTTAAGGCAGAAGGTGCCCCTCACCAGGGCAGGTTGCAGCTGCCTCTGGGGCCCTTCCTGCTGATCAGGGCAGAGCAGGGACTCGGTGACAGAAGGTGGGTGGGGAGGTGTCCTCTATTTTTGCCCCTGCTGGGGACTTTATTTATTTATTTTTGCTTTTTTTTTTTTGGTCACATCCAGAAATGCTCAGGAGTTTGTCCTGACTCTGCACTCAGGAATTACCCCTGTCAGTACTTGGGGAACCATATGGGATGCTGAAAATTGAACCCAGGTTGGCCTCCTGCAAAGCAAACGCCCTACCCGCTGTGCTATCACTGTGGTCCTTCTGCTGGGGAATTTAGACAGAGAAGGAGATCTCTTCTGGGGGTGGGGGGGGGCTATGGGTTGGCATTTTCCCCAGAGAAGACAAGAGCAAATGCAATTAATCTTGGTGCTTTCTAAGCCCTGAGTGGTAGGAGGAGCAGGCGACAAGCCCACAAGTACCAGGCGTAGGGACATTGCATGTTGCTCCCACTGACGCCCTGTGCCTGGAACCCGGGCATGCGGGTGGTCCGACACTGAAGGAGACCTCGCCAGCCCCTTCCTTGCTCTGTTGCTTCTTTCTCCCCCTCAGAATGGCTGCCGGGCTCTGGCTCACTTGTCGCCCCAGGACGCTGCTCTCACAGGGCCGCGGCAATCACTTGCTCAGTTACTGACCTGACAAAGACGGGGGACTCTTGTGGGGTCCCAACTGGGGTAGGCTGCAGTGTGGCGGAGACTGCAGAATGAGCCCCCCCCTCGAGACTCTCATGTGGCTCAGGCACAGGAGGAGAGCGGAAGCAAAGGCCACAGCCTCCTGGATGGGTGACAGGTGGTAAAGGTGGATGCCCACACAGGAGTGGGGGTTGAAACAAGAGGCAGGCGAGTGGGCAGAGCTGGCGGTGCTGCTAGGGCATACAGCGTGGGGGTCTACAGGTGGGGACTGATGGGTGAGGCCTGTGAGGAGGGTTGTAGAGAGGGGTGCGGTGTGGGGGATGCGGGGTAGGAGATGCAGGGTACTGACCTGCGGGTGGGTATGCAGGGTGGGGGTCTACAGGTGGGGGCATGTGATGAGGCCTGTGGGTGGAGATGCAGAGTAGAGGTGGAGGGTGTGCCCTGTACCATGCCGGGTGAGGGTGTGGGAAGGGGTATAGGGTGGAGGTAAAGAATGAGGGTGCAGAGTGGAGGTGCAGGGTATAGGTGGAGGGTGGGCCTGCAGGGTGGGGGCTTGCAGGTGGGGGTGTGGGTAGGGGTGCCGTGTGGGGATGCAGAGTAAGGCCTGGGTGGAGGTGACTCTCCCTGCTCGGGAGGGCTGAGAGATCAGGATAGATCTAGCATCTGGCAAGAAGGGAGGTTCTTGGGTGTAGACCCAGGTGGCTACTGGGTCCCACTCAGGATGTGGCTCTGTGTGTGCCACTAACCAGGCAGTTATCTCACACAATTCAAAGAAGACATCTGGAATCACCCACACCCAGCTTAGGGCTTGTAATTCCTTGTTTATATTTCATAGGTTTCCCTCATCTCTTGTTTCTCTTATTTTTACATGACTGAAAAAGAAATGGAGCTGGTGGTATGTTAACATAGTGAGGGATAGTGTCTGCCTGGCACGCAGCTGACCCTGTTCAATTCCTGGCACCCTATAGTCTCCCAATTAGTGTTAGGAGTGAGCCCTGGGTGCAGAGCCAAGAGTAAGCCCTGAGCACTGGCAGGTGTGGGGCCCCCAAACTCACCCAAATGAAATGAATTAGCAAGCAAATAAATGAAGTGTGAATTCTCATTCCTTTTCCTGGACTTCTGCTCTTCCCGCCATATGTGTGGAGGTGCCCCCACAGCTGCCCACTGGCTGGCCAGCTGGTCAAAAGGAGCGAGAACCCAGCAACACTCAACGTGCAGGAATCTCAGGGGCGGAGGTCTCTCCCTGTCTCAGCCCCTACCAAGGATCTTGGGGGTCTTCCTTTCTGGGGGAAATAGGATGGGTTTGGGGATGGCACGCAATAGTCACTTCACAAGCCCTCTGATGGATACCAGGAGGGACTTTCAGGGTGCCGAGGACCCTGATCTGGGCATGGAGCTTCTCTGGAAAAGGAGAAGGCAGGGCAGGACGGGGTGCATGCCCCCTCTGAAGGAGTCAGGAGTAGCTTACAACCTGCTCCTTTGTCTACACTCAGCTACACTTATCTTTGTTTGGGGGTGTTTTTTGGGGGATAGGTGTTATTTGGGCACCACGTGACTGAGCTTGGGTTATGGAACATGAATCTTCCCCACAATTCTGTTCTGGGACCTCCTCTAGTCCTAGCCTCGTTGGAGCAGCTGCTGCACCCCTTGGCCCTCCTTCCTGCCCAAACCACTTCCTTCCTGCTCCTCTCAACAGGTAAGATCTTTCTTATCTTGCCTTAGGAAGTGGGGAAGTGGAGTACTGAGGGACAGAGGGCCAGGAAGACGGTTGTGGCCTTTGATGCCTATGGGGCTGATGGCTTGTCTCCTGCTCAGGAGGGCTGAGAGCTCAGGATAGATCTAGCATCTGGCAAGTAGAGAGTGATGGACAGGGCACCCTGTGCTGTGAATGTCACCCCCACCCCTGCAGGAAGCATTAGACAAGGTATGGTCATACATGCTCCTAAAAAGAAGATGGGCGGGTTAAGGCACTTGCCTTGCATGCAGCTGACCTGGCCGGGTTCAATTCCCTGAACTGCACAGGGTCCCCGGAGATCTGCCAGGAGTGATCCCTGAGTGCAGAGCCAGGAGTCAGTCCTGAAGATCACCAGGTATGACCCAAAAAAAAAAAAAGAAAAAACAAAATAAAAGAAGATCTATCGAGACTTGTATCTGCCATCTAAGACTCCCACCAACACCCTTTCTCCTGTTCCCCTAAAGAAAAGCAAACAATGCAAAAGGAAAGTGTGAGGGGTGAGGTGAGCCTCCTGCTGGCCTGTGGGCTGAAGATGATCCCTCCCAGCTGGCCAGTTCCTGTGGGGGTCTTCTTCCTTTTCTGCCTGAGCCTGGAGCTGACAGGAGAGGAGCCGACTTTGATTCTCCCTTACCTAGTTCCCTGTGCCTCAGCCTAAAATGCACTCTTATACTGATGCTCTGCTCTGGGCTCTGTCCTTGTGCCTCAGCCTAACCTGCACTCCACACTGATGCTTTACTCTGGACTCTATCCTCATGCCTCAGCCTAACCTGCACTCTCATACTGATGCTTTACTCTGGGCTCTGTCCTCATGCTTCAGTCTAATCGGCACTTTCTACTGATGCTCTGCTCTTGGATCTGTCCCTGTGCCTCAGCCTAACCTGCACTCTGGTGCTGACACTCTGCTCTCAGTGCTCTCAGTTCTATTCCAGTGCCTCGGCCTAACCTGCATTCTCTTACTGATGCTCTGCTCTGGGTTCTGTCCCAGTGCCTCGGCCTAACCTGCATTCTCATACTGATGCTCTGCTCTGGGCTCTGTCCCAGACTCAGGCTCCCTCCCTCTTGTCCTGCTCAGCCAGGGGCAGCTTTCTCAGGCTAACCTCAGGCAGATCCCTGCAGTGGCCTGAGAGGATGGATATTGAGAACCATAAATCAAAAGGGCTTATAACCCAATCTTGAATGATCACAGCAGCTCTCTAAAGCACTCTGTTTCTCGAAGGGCTAGAGCAACGCACAATTATCATTGCCGTCATCACTGTCATCCTGATTACTAATAATATGATTAATCGCCTTGGCCTGTACAAGTGCTCATTACAACACATGTGGGTTTTAGGTCATTATTCAATCAAAGCTATAGTGATAACGATGATAACAATAGAGAGTAAGCCTTACACTCGGGCTGGGGCCCAAGGGAGATTTCGTCCCTAGCAGCTTCTGCCTCTTGCAAGGTTTAAGTGAATACAAACAGGGTTCAGCTCAGGTATTTAGACTGTGCCTGACTTAAAAAAAAAATTGGGCCAGAGTGATAGTACAGAGGGTAGGGCATTTGCCTTGCACATGGCCAACCCAGGTTCAATCCCTGGCATCCCATATGGACCCCTGAGTGTCACCAGGAATAATTCCTGAGTTCAGAGCCAGGAGTAACCCCTGAGCATTGCTGGGTGTGACCTAAAAAAAAAAAAGACCTCATTGAATCTTCACAACAACCATTTGAGGTGGGTATGATGATCTCCATTCGGCAAACTGCGGAAATTGAGGCTCAAAAGATTAAGAGCCTTGCATCAGATCTGGGCAGAGTGGTGGAGCCAGCTGGAACAGGTCTGTGTGAACTCCCGGCTCCGAGCTGCAATCAGTCCATCAGGGCAGAGAACTGAGGATGAAACTTGGGAGCGGAGAGGCCCTGAAGGAGGCACCCCAGCCTAAACTCAAGAGGTGGTTCTCTGCCAGCAAAACTCGGCACAGGCACCGACTGAAGGAAGCCAGGGGACAATCAGATAAAGTGTGAAGCAGAGGAGGGGAAGAGGAGAGAAGCAACGCAACCGAATCCTACCCTTGCTACTGGAGCAAGCACCAGGAAGGAAAGAGGCAAGCGGAATCGCTCTGGTGCCTGCACTGAGGGAGGCAAAGCTTGGGACCCCCTAGTTGTTGTCCAGTAGTTGGGTGTGGGGAGCAGCTGACGTGGACTGACCTGGGGTGGATGGGTGGGGGTTGAAGGGAACCGTTTCTAAACACAAAGGTGGCTGGGGAGGGAGAGAGAGGAGAGAGAGAGAGAGAGAGAGAGAGAGAGAGAGATTGGGAGTCCGTGCACTCAGGAGTTTGAGGTCAGAGCCAAGGCAGAGCCCTCTGGGAGTCCTGTCCTTAGCACCAGCCAACTGTCCAATTGCATTATCAGCCCCCTCTCTTGCTACCCTCTCATCTCTGCCCCAGTTGGAGGTGCCTTCTTAGCCCTAATGCTGTTAGCCAAAGCAGCTCCCCAGGAGTGAGCAAGATGGAAGGGAGGCCTGAGGGTAGGGGGCTAAGCCTCCCACCGTTCTCCAGAAGAACCTAGGCATAGCGGGCCTGGAGCCCCTTGAAAGATCCTCTGTGGAGCCTGAACCAACCCCAAGGACCCTTCTCCACGCTCAGCAGCTGGAGCCCCGCAGGCCCCATGGTCTGTTCCTAACTTTCCCACCTTCCTTCCGAGCCTCAGAGCTTCCTGCAGGCCCTGCTAGGACAAGCTAGTCCTTGGCGGAGGGGGCCCACCCCTCACCCCCTCAGATTCCCTGTCTTAGGGTGTCTCTTTTTTTTTCTTTTTGGGTCACACCCGGCAATGCTCAGGGGTTTCTCCTGGCTCTGCACTCAGGAATTACTCCTGGCGGTGCTTTGGGGACAATATGGGATGCGGGGATCGAACCGGGCTGGCATGGGCTGGTCACGTGCAAGGCAAATGCCCAACCTCTGGGCTATCACTCCAGCCCCCTTCTCTTTACTCTCCTCTCCCACCTGCTCCTGGCCTGCTCCTCCCCTTGTCCCCAATCTCTGCCCTCCCCCACCCTCCCAGACCTGATCCACAGGGCCCTGAGGACCTGGGATTGAAAAGGTTGTGGAGGGAGAAAATTCAAACCCAGATACCTGCATGCTACGTGCCCAGCCACTAAGGGCAACTGGGAATTGTGGGCAAAGTCCCAGAGCCTTCTGGAATCTAGTGGGATGGAAATGGGGAAGGGGCACCCGACACCGGCCCAGCACCCCCACCCAACACCCTGCCCCTCCCTCCAGGCCTCCATTTCACTGTTTGACCTTCCGGTTTCCCAGCATCACGGCGTCTCCTCTTCCCCTTCTTTCTCCTTTGCATCACAGACCTTCTCTCCACCACGTGCCCCCGTCACTTTCCTTCCTCTCTGTGCCCACCACTTCAGTCAGTTTCTGACTCCTGTTGCTGCCCCCTCTGTGGCTGTCTCATTTTCCTGTCCCACAGGCTGCCCTTGGCCACATACTTCCTGTTTTCCTCCTCCCCTGTCTTTCTCCCTTCGCTCCCTCTCTCCTTATCTCTCCCACTCCCCTCTCTTTCTCCCTTCTCCTTTTCTCACTCTCCCTTTCTATCTCACTCTCCTTCCCCCTCCCTCCTCTTCTCTCTCCTCTCACCCTCCTGCTCTCCTTCTCCTCCAGGTCCCTCACCTCTCTCACTCTTCCTCCTCCCTCTCACTCTCCCCTCCTCCCTAACTGACTGGCACCTCCCACCCCACCCCTATACCTGTAACACTCTACTCACACTCCTCCAAAACTCTGGGCTTCCTCCCTCTTGTTCCCATCAGCTGTGTCCCAGGGGAATCTCCCTGCCTGGACACTCCCCAATCCTTCCCTGTGTCCCCCACCCAGAGACAGAAATCCCCTCCAGTGGGCGCTGGGCCAGTGCAGAGCAGAGAGGGCAGGAGGAAGTGAAAGTTCCTGGGTCAGTGTAAGGAGGGTGAGTTAGGGCTGAGCAATGGGCCAGAGGGCGGGACTGCAGGAAGGACAAGGGTCTCAGGTGTGACTCAGTGTCTGGTCAGTTTCCAGCAGCCGGCCCCATCTCAAAATGAGCCCTGTGGGAGGTGTGACTCAGTGGTAGAGAGCTTAGCAGCTTGAAAGCTAGAGCACTTGGTTGCTTGCAAGGGTTCGATTCTGGCATCACACAGTCCCCTAAGCACCCCTGGTGTGGCCCAAAAGCAGAGAGGCGAAGAGAGAGAGGACAGAGAGAGACGGAGACAGATATAGACAGAGAAATAGTCACAGAGTCAGAGAGACACACACAGAGTCAGACAGATATAAAGACAGGGAGAGACAGAGATATACACACAGACTCAGAGATAGACACAGACTGAGACAGACAGAGAGACAGAACTTCCACTGAGCCCCAAGTCCAGTCCAAGGCTCGGTGTCCTGGTACACTGGACCGTCTCTCTTCTGGCTTGGGCTGCCTTGGAGGACAGCCAGGAAGGAGGTTGGAGGTGGCCTGAGAGGACCCCACACTCGGCCCTTCTCCACTGGGAAATGGCTGGGAAGGGAAGGTCCTAGACTCACACAGGCTCTGTGGGCCTGGCCATGAGCTGGTTCAGCGGGTTGAGCACATGTTTTGCACATAGGAGGCGCGTTTAATTCCAGCACCGCGATGTCTTCTGAGCACAACTAAGAACAGCCTTAGGTATTGAGCAGGGAGGACTCCCCCCCCTCCCCCCCCCGCCCCAGCATTGCCAGGGGTGGTCCCACAACAACCCTCCAAAAAGAGAGAAAGACAATAAAAAGAAAAGAAAGAATGAAAAAGACTCCATCCACTCCCCGGCTTTTGGAGGTCTTGGCCCGCGCTAAGCCCTGGGATCTCAGTTCTCCAGGTCCCAGAAGGAAGCAGCTGTCTGAGAAGGGCTAAGCGGCAGCCGGTCAGCGCCAGGTTCCCCTTCAGTTCGCCCAGTTCGGCGGAGAACAAGCCAGGTTCTCTGGGCGTCCCCTGCCCCCTTGCACCGCGGGCTGCCACCCCTTTTCCCCAGCAGTCATCCTGATGCAGCCCCCGTGAATGCTGGGGCTGGGGCATGGAGGAGTCTCCTCCGTTCACCCCGCGCCCTACCGGCGACCCGGCGACCCTAACCCACGCCCCACCAGGAGCCCAGGAGCCCGCGTCAGATCCGGAAGGCGGCAGGAGTCCTTCAACTCCGTTTTTCATCCCTCAGAGGTCCCGCCTCCGCTGCCGACCGTCCACACCTGGACGGGAGAGTCTGTCTCGGGCAGTTTCTGCAGGGTCCTGGGCTGCGGCTCCCGAGGCGCCGGGGCTGCCTCCCCCTTCCCTCGTCTCCGTGGCGGGGGCTGCCCCGTGCCTTACCTGGGCGCAGCGCTGCAGCTCAGGGGGCCCCCGCGGCTCCCTCTGGCTCCCTCGCTCTGGCTGCGGCTCCTTGCCGTCGACCCCGCTCATCACACGCTGAGTTAGGGTTACTTAAAATGAGAGCGGGATCTCCAAGCTCCCAGGGGAGCCTCCCCGATGTGGTTTCCAGACAATAGCATTAACCCTTCAGGGGCCAGTGGCACCACAGCCTGCACCCCTTCTGCTGTGCTCCACCTCTGGGGGTGAGGAGGGGATCCAGCACCCTCCCCCATATCCTCTGCATCCAGACTGAAGCAGAGGGCAGATAACGCCTAAGACATCTGACCCAGAGACACTGGGGTGAGGGCTGCCCTTCTCTTCCAGGACACTTAGTACCTGGAACACTCCCCCCCCCCCCCCCCAGGGGCTCCTTCCCCCACTATAGCTCTGCCCTTTCTCTCTCTCTCTCTCTCTCTCTCTCTCTCTCTCTCTCTCTCTCTCTCTCTCTCTCTCTCTCTCTCTCTCTCTCTCTCTCTCTCTCTCAGAACTTTCTGTACTGAGAACAGGCCAGGGAAAGACACCCACTCCACTCCGCCCCCTCCCCATTCTAACAGAGCCTCCCTCCCTGTCTCTGCTCTTCCCTTTGTGGTCAGCTGCTGCCAACCCTCACCTGTTCACACACTGCTGCGAGTCTTTGCAATTGTAACTTTCCCTCTTTTTCTCAAGGATTGAATCTATACCAAGGGCTGGAGAGATGGGTCAAGATTGCTGAGTGGATGAGACTGGAGTAATAGCACAGCAGTAGGACGCCAGCCTTACATGCTGCTGACCTGGGTTCGATTCCTGGCAGCCTATATAGCCTCCCTGAGCACCACCAGGAAGTGATCCATGAGCACCTAGTGTAAGGCCTAAGCACTGAGTGGATGCTTTGCATGCAGGGAGGCCCAGGTTCTATCCATGGAGCTGCCTTTAAGCACAGGACCAGAAGCAGCATCCAGCACCACAGGTGTGGTCCAAAATCGGGAATGTGGGAGAACCCTGATATTAGGAGTTTACCCCGTCACCTTTTCCTGGGAGAATTTTAGAGAACTTATTATGTCTCTTTCTCCTTAAGTTCTTTTTGTTGTCTGTTTTGGCTTGGTTTGCTTTTTGAGTCATGCCTGGCAGTCCAGGGCTTACTCCTAACTCTATGCTCAAGGATCAAGGCAGATGGGTTTGGAAGTGGGCCCATCACCTCTGTAGGGCCTCGGAAGCAGCTGGATGAGACTCGCTCACCATAATAGCCGCCATTTTTGTGGTCCAGATCCGGTACATCAAACTAGTGGAACCAATCATGCTCTAGAATATTATAATCTACAATGTGTAAGAAAGGGAAGTGAGAAGGAGAGATAGAGAGAAAGAGAGAAAGGAGATAAAGAACCTGCCATGGAGGCAGGCTGGGGGAAGGGGGAGGGAGGTGGGGACATTGGTGATGGGAGATGGGCAGGGGTGGAGGGATGGGTGTTGGAACACTGTAGAGCCAAAATTCAAACATGAACATCTTGTAATTGTATATCTAACAGTGGTATAATAAAATATTTAAAAAAAAAGAAAAGAAGGATCACTCCTCTCGAGGCTTGAGGTTTCAGGGATCAAAACTGGGTCAGTCGTTTGCAAGACAAGCGCTTTCTCAGCTGTACTATCTCTCCTGCCCCATGCCTCTGGGTTCTAGAAGATGAGTTTGCCCTTTTTTTAAACTACTAGACTCAAAGTCAGACATCAAGAAGAACTTCCCAAGGCCCTGTGAGACAGGAGAAATTCAGACACCGATCTGCAAGGCAGCCTAGGGGTGGCATCTAGAACCCACAAGGAGGAGGGAGAGGACCAGGGGACAGCCCAGGGCTGGCTTCTCTGGGAAGACTAGACGGAGCATCTCAGACCAGAGTCTGTGCCTTGAGGTCCTGGAGGCTGAGGGGACACGCAGCTCACAGAGGCCACCGGGTCCTGCCTCTCCAGTGCACAGAGACTGATGCTGGTTATTGAGGACCAATAGGGTTTTCCTTTCTCCTCTGATTCCGGGAGGCCAAGTTTCCCTCCCCCACCCCGCCCCTTCATGATACAGCCCTCCCGGCCCCCACACTGATGGAGATGGGAACGGAGGGCCATGGAATTAAATTCTGGGGTTGTTTTCTGGTTAAATCAACCGAAGCTAACATGATGGAAAGGTGAGGGGAGAGAGGCTGATTGATGGAAGAGACAGGAGCCCGAGGTTGTGTGGGGTAGTCAGGGAGGATGGGCCTGTCCCACCCAAGAAGAAGAGGAAGGTACTGTCAATGGAGGGCCAGGGCTGTGTCGGTCCCCCGGCCGCTGCTCCAGGGAGCTGGGCAGGTGGAGAGGGTGAGGTGTTCTAGAGGTATATTAATAGTTGCATGTTACAGGTATATTGCAAGCAGTGCCTGCAGCACAATTAGCATTTAAACTAGCATAAGACAAAAAGATTTTCAAAAAGTGAGGGGTTGGAGTGATAGTACAGTGGGTAAAGCATATGCATTGCACATGACCAACCCAGGGTTGATGCCCACAATCCCATATGCGACCCTGAGCACTTCCAGGAGTGACTCCTGAGCTCAGAGCTAAGAGCAAGCTTTGAGCATCACTGGGTGTAGACCATAAACCAAAACCAAAACCAAAAGAGGGTCCAGAGCAATAGTACAGAGGGTAGAGCATTTGCCTTGCACATGGCCAACCCAGATTTGATCCCCAGCATCCCATATGGTCCCCTGAGCACTGCCAGGAGTAATTCCTGAGTGCAGATCCAGGAGTAACCCTTGAGCAGTGCTGGGAGTGACCCAAAAAAAAGCAAAAACAAAAAAAAAGAGTTGAACTTGATTTCTACAGAGTCCAAGGTCCATGGTAGGTAGGAGTTCTGAGGACAGTGGCAGATGAACTGCCTAAGTTAGTTCTCCCTGGTAGACTGGGCTGCCCCCTTCACCTTCACCCATCTCTTCCATTTAAGATTTCAGGGGCCAGAGCATGGGTACATGGGTAGGCGACTGCCTTGCACATGGCTGACCTGGTCTCCTAAGCACTGCCAGGAATAATCCCTGAATTCAGAGGCAGGACTAAGCCCTGAGCACCCCTGGGTGTAGCACAAGAACCGAAAAGAACCAAATAATTCAGGACGATCGAGTTAGGACAGGAAGAGGGTGAGGGAGAAGGTGCTCCCCTTTCCTTTATGTTAAGGCACCTCTCAAAGTGGGGACTGAAAGAGAACCAGAGCAGGCCAGCCTGCCAGAATGAGCAGGTCTAGAGGACTCCCTGGACTCCCTGGGCTGTCCTGGAATGTCACAGCTGAGTGTTCTCCCTACCCTCCGTGCCCCAGGACACCCAAGACTCTTCTGCTTTCTGCTTCCTGCCCCAGTCTCAGCTCCCAGGGAAAGTTCCTCCTGAACTTGCTTCCGGACTCAGTGCTGGGCTCGAGGCAGATGAAGTGGGTTCTACCTTTTTTTTCTCCGTTGCTCCCCACTTCTCCTAGCCACCTCCTCTCAGACACCCAAGAACCTCTTGATGACAGCCTCTGCCCTCTCTAGTTCTTGGGTCTTCATGGAGGCCCTGGCTTCTGGGGCGCGAACAGGATGCCCTGGCTTCTTCCCCAAGACTGGAGTGAATGGTGGAAAGGGTGTATGGGCCAAGTACAGTCTTTCCATAGCCCTTGAGGGTTCCTGGCTGCCCTGATAGCTCAGCCCACATGCTCCCTACTCGGCCACCCTAATAGACACACTTCCAGCATGCCCCCTCACGCTGATCTCTACTAATGGCATCTGGTCTGAGGCTGGCCTGGCCTGCCCCTTAAACACAGTGATAGAGTGAATCTGTCTGAGCCTGGGTTGGGGCAGGGGCCACAAGACTCAGCCATTCCCACTTCAGGCTGGAGCTGGGTGTGGGTGACACGGAGGGGAGACTTTTAGGGCTGAGGGATGCAGGGCATACTGGGATGAGTCCTTCCCAGCCACCCCAGAACTTCCTGGACCCCCAACTCCAGACACAGAGCAGGCTCTCAGAGTAGCCCAACCAAGACACCCTGTTATCGCCTCCGGTAGAACTTCCAGTTCTGTGCGTGACTTTTACTCTGTGCGTGACTTTACCTCCCTGGGCATGAGAACAGACACACAGTGCAGCAATGCCTCCTTGTCCCCCAGAATGGGCGCCCTAGGCCTCGGGCAGCTCCTGGGGATTCTCCTGCAGGGGGGAAGAATGAGGAGCTGCAGGATCTCTTTCCTGAGACAGGAAGGACAGAGGGGGTCTTGGTGGCCGGAGAGCAGTGCTCTGTGTGTGTGTTTGGGGGTGACCAGGCTGTTCCAGGAGGGTCTGCAGGGACTGTAACCCACTGGGAGGCAGGAGGAGGTGATCCCGGCTAAGTGGGTGGGGAAATAGGTGTGATTCCTACTGTTCATTCCCCAGGGACCCCCAGGCAGCCCAATATGGGGCGGGGTCTAGAGGAGGAGTGTGGACTCCAAGGGTGGTTGAGGCTGGGAAGGGAAGAAGAGAGAGGTGTGGAGATGCTTCTGGAAGGAGACAAAAGCAGGGGGCCAGGGCGGGGGAGTGGGAGGCTGGGGCAGGAGCAGCCCTGGAATGCAGCCCTGTGGGGAGGGGAGCGCCGTGGTGGCCGAGTCCGTGAGACTCTTCATGTCCCATTAGCGGCAATGGAAGGTGACATGCGGGATCGATACCAATCGAGGCAACAGACTCCCAGTAATAAACCCATTTCACTCACACTTCTCCGCCCCGCTGCCGCCATCCCCCTGGAGAGAGGGAGCGAGGGTCTCCCACGCCTGCGCCAGCCTAGGGACAATCATCTCTGGGGTGCAGGGTCCTGCTCTCTGGAGGCCTGGACCCCGCTTCTCTGGGCAATGAAGAGCAGCCAGCCCTTCTCTAGGCCCGATCACGGGGCGCTGTGGAAGGTGCTGGCGAGTGTCTGTGCTGTCCCCTCACAATCCAGCGTGGGCATCTAGAAGTGCCTGTCAGGATCTGGGGGTGCTCTTGCCCTGCTGTGCCGGGCCCAGCTCCCTGGGGCCGTGGGGGAAACTGGGTTTGAACTGGAGTGTGTGAGTGCTCCTGAGGGGCCTCCCTCGGGCGTATGGGCTGCACCTTGGCGTGGAGACTGTGCACAGAGTCTTGGTGTGCATGCTGGGGTGTTTGGGAACCGGTCTGGGCTGTGATTCATGTGTCTGAGCCTGCTGCAGTCTGGCCCTCGAGGCCACCCATTCGAGGCGTCCCAACATCCCCAGGCCCAACATGTCTCCCCAGACTCAGGCTCCACAGACCCTGATGGTGGATTTCTCTCCTTGGCCCAGAGCCCACGAAGAGGACATGTGAGGACAGGAAAGCCAGAGGCCCTGGCCCAGAGGGGACATGAAGGGGACAGAGCAGGAGGAACTGTTCCGGGACACTGAGGTCGAGAGAAGGGAAAGAGGGGCTTGTTCTCAGCTCCACAAGCCCTTCTGGAGAGCTCCAGAGGAGACTTGGGCTGGGTTCTGTTTCTGGGGAGACACAGCCGTGTCCTATATGCACCCCACTGTTCTCTCAGGCTTCCCACAGGAGTGGCTCTGAGATGGGGTCCTGCCCTCTCTGCTGGCGGTCCCTTTCTTTAGGGTGGACAGAGGCAAGATAAGGGACCTGGAGGCAGTGGGAGGGAGAGCTTCTCTAGAATGTTCTAGATGCTTGCACACCGAGAAGGGCTCTGAGCCTCCCACAAGGTGTGTAGAATGGACTCTCCCTTAGTGCCCAGCAACTTTGTTCCAAGAAAAGGGTGTGGGGAAACCTATGAAGTGGCCCTCCCTACTCGACTGTGTGAACTGCCCCTCTGGGGCAGAGTATGAGGCTCCTGGAGTCTTCTGACTGGTCTCACTCTCAACTCACTCAGCCCCACCCTTGCACTCCCTCTTACTCCTGTTCCCTGGGGGAAGAAGGGGGACACGGCTGCAGGTGAGCCCTGACTCCCCAAGCCTATCCTGCAGAAGGTCAGACCAAGTCTGGCACCCACAGCCTCTGCCTTCAGCTGTCCCTGCTGTCCACTGCCAGCCCAGAGCTCCCCAGTGGTCCTGCCATTGGCCCTCAGCTCCAGCAAAGGTTCAGAGGGGCTAATGACTCACAACCAAGACTGAAACAGCTTTTGATGTCCTTCAAGACCATTGGCCCCCACCTCTCTTTCTCTTTTTGTTTGTTTTGGGCCACTCCTGGTGGTGCTCAGGGTTTACCCCTTGCTGTGTCAGGAACCCACTCCTGGTGGGGTTCAGGGGACCACATGGGATGCAGGGTATTGAACTCCGGATTGGCCATGTGCTAGGCAAGTACCCTGTCCACTGTGCTATCACTCAGGCTCATGCCTGTTTCTTCTTGAGGGGCCTCCTAAGCTGCGCTCCTCAACTGAGAGGGTCAAGCTCCTTAGGGTGTCGGGCTCACAGCGCTTGAATGTGCTGTGGTCATTGGGCAGGAAGACCCCAGGTGTGCAAGGGAAGGAGAGGCGTGTTGGAAGGGGGGAAGGCCTCCTCCCCCCCCCACCGGTCCCTGGCTGGGCTAGGAGGTGTTTCTGTGTCAGCTGCGCCCCCCCATGCCCCCAGCCCTGCCACTCTGTGGCATCCTTCGAGACCAGGGCCCCAGGGGGTGAGAGAAGGGAAGACTTTAGTCCACAGCTTGCTTCCTGTGGGCTTGGACAATTTTGCCCCCTTGTGCCTAGCAGGGTCCTCAGAAGAGGGGTGCCTCCTCCCTCAGACATGGGGCTGCGGGAAGTCACTGTCTCTCACTGCTCTGATTGGGCCATCCTTAGGGACTATCTTCGAGGGCTTCCCTTCCAGGGATCCCTAGAAGCCTTCCTCTGGGCCTTCTCTCATTGCTTGGGGTGACTGGCACTGGGCTCAAGCTAAGGGGATGGAGGGTGTGAGGCCCAGGCACATGGGTTCAGAGAGGGGCAGGGTTGAGAGGCTCCTCAGCTCCATTAAAGTGGCCTGATTAAGAGTGTGTAAAGGGCTGGGCCCAGGACCTTCTTCTTCCTTCTTCTCTTTTTTTTTTTCTTTTAGGGTCAAACCCGTCGATCTCAGGCTTTACTCCTGGCTCTGCATTCAGAAATTACTCCTGACAGTGCTTTGGGGACCATATGGGACGCCAGAACAAACCAGAACCAGGTTGGCCATGTGCAAGGCAAATGCCCACCCGCTGTGCTGTTGCTCCAGCCCCAGGACCTGTTTTCTTTCTTTTTTTTTTTTTTTTTTGCTTTTTTGGGTCACACCGGCGACACTCAGGGGTTACTCCTGGCTCTTTGCTCAGGAATTACACCTGGCAGTGCCTGGGGACCATATGGGATGCTGGGGATCGAACCTGGGTCGGCTGCGTGCAAGGCAAATGCCCTACCCGCTGTACTATCGCCCTGCCCCTACCTGTTTTCTATTCTTCTAGCACTGTTTGCTGATTTTGTGGTGGTTGGGTTGTTGTTGTTGTTGTTTTCTGTTGTTTTGGGGCCATACCTGGCCGTGCTCAGGGCTTTTCCTGGCTCTGTGCTCAGCGATTATTCCTGGGAGGGCTCAGGGGCCCATATAGCATGCTAGCTGTCAAACATGGGTTGGCCATTTGCAAGGCAAGCACTTGCCCACTGTACTATCATTTTTCCCCATGTTGGTTGATTTTTTTTTTTGGGGGTGACACCTAGCTGGCTCAGGGGTCACTCCCAGCGGGGCTCCAGGCTCCCTAAGGGGTGCTAGGGATTGAACCTGGGTCAGCTGTGTGCAAGGTCAGTGTTTTCCTCGCTGACCCATCTCTTGCCTATTTACTGATTCTCAGAGCCTCCCCAGCAATGCTCAGGGGGGCACTGCTGGCAATCCCCGCCTGAGGGACTGAGATGATGCTGGTGTCGCTGCTTGGTCTGGTTTCCCACCCCCTGCCAAGGTCACCCCTGCCTGCTCAGGGATCGAGCCATTCTGTGGGTCTAACCTGGACTCTGCTTACCAGGTGTGAGCTCCAGCCTTACGAGGAGCCATCACTCCAGGAGGAGAGATTCATGCAACCCCCTTCCTCCGCCCCACACCCCACACCCCACAGGATGGCTAACCAACCCTTCTCTCTATAGAGACGGCTTGTGTTAAGGAGCCCTGTGTCAGGCTGATAGGAAAAAACAAGAGGGAGAGAGAAGAAGCCAGGAGAGAATGCAGAGCTCAAATGAGGCCCGAGATAAAGCAATTACCTGATCAATACGGGTGAAATTGAGTAATCTAGCAGATCAATACTCTGGGCAGGAGGCTGGGGGCAGGGGAGGCCCTCCCTTCTGTCGCCCCACACCCCTGCCCACTCTTGCTGCCCCCACCCCAGTTGTTCCAGCTATTCTCATCCCTTAGGATTCATCTCTGCCTCTGCACTGCAATCCCCGATTCTCTCTGCCCCTTCCAGCTGTGCACAGAGTCTGGGATCGGTGCTCAGCTGCACGCCCCCATTCTGACTCCCCTCCCTGCTTCCTCTTTCCCATCATCTTTCTGGGGTCATGCCCCCCCTCTCCATCTCCTATCCCCAGCCTCTGCAGCTCTCATACCTGTGAACTGGGGAGAGGTGTGGGGATAAGCCTCAACAACCCCACCCCCACCACCAGACAGGCGTGAATAATAGGAACTAGGCTTTTTAGGTTTTGGGGTTTGGGGGCCACACTAGGGCTTGCTCTTGGCCTAAATATTCCGGAATCACTCTACATTCACTGGACTGTGAGATCCCACAGATCCCGAATGGACACTCAGGAAGCAGGAGTAGTTGAATACAAGAGTGACCAGGTCACCTGGAATTCCTGTTCGTGAGGTTGCCTGTTCAGTGGCCGGTTCCCCAATGCTTGCCTTCCCCACGGAGGAGAGGACTGAGAGAATACCTACCACAGTCTCTGGCTTTATTTTCCACCTGACCTCCATGCCACATGCCCGATGAAGGACACCACTGAGGGGCCATTCTGTTGTTAAGGCACCGTGCAATGTGCGAACCAAGTAGGCGAAGGCAGGTTCTGTGGCAAAAATATACGGATGATGAACTGCAGAGATAATACAGGGTTAAGGCTTTGCCTTCATGCAGCTGACTCTGGTTCCATCTCAGGCACTGCAAATGATTCTGGGAGGACTGTCAGAAGTGATCCCTGAGCAGATCCAGGAGAAAGCCCTGAGGACCACTGGATGTGGCCCAACAATCAAAAAATAAATAAAAATATTATGGATGTAAAAAACTGGGTGGGGGAGCACACCTGGTGGTGCTCAGGGTTTACTCCTGGCTCAGTGATCTCTTCTGGTAGGACTTTGGGGAACCCTATGTGGTGCTGGGGATCAGGCCTGGCTTAGCCGTGTGCTGTGGGCTGTCTCCACGTTCTATCTCTGAACTGAAGTGGGAGTGCGGCAGCAGAGAGGCATGCAGGGTGAGGGTGGGGAACTCCCACTAGTTCTGGGCCCCTCCCTTCACTTCCAGGTCTTGGTGCCCCTGGGCTGCCCTCCCTGTGTGTTAGATCAAATCTGCAGACCCTGGAGCAGAGTATCAGGCTCAGGAGGCTCCCTGGCCCTCTTGTACATTCTGGTGTGTGTGTGTGTGTGTGTGTGTGTGTGTGTGTGTGTGTGTGTGTGATGGGGGGCGGCTATGACTGCTCTTGTCTGTCCTCCTCCATCCCAGAGCCCTCGTGACAGGATTAAGTGCTCTTACCTGCTTCTCGGGCTGGCACTCCTGCCACACCCGGACTGGGGTCCTCTCCCTCTTTCTGTGGGGCCAGGGCTTCTGAAGCTCAATCCTTAGAGTCTGGAGAAGCATCTCCTGTGCCCTAAACAGCCAAAGCCATGAGTGAGGTGGCAGGGCCGTAGTAGTGTCAGGGCGCTGGCCTGAATACCCAGGGCAGAACCATTCTCTGGGCCTTACTTTCCTTACCAGGCAAAATCCAGTCTCCGTCTCTCGAAAAGGGTCAGCAAGAACACCCTGACGGTACAAAGACCCATGGGAAGGGAGCAGGGCCTCACCTTCATTTCAGCCTCATAACAATCCCAGACGGGCAGAGGCACCAGGCGATTCTCCTAAGCCCCAGGCGTTATTGGCAGCTCTGCACTCAGGGATCACTCCAGGTGGGGCTCAGGGTACCCTATGCTATGTGCTGGGGTTGAGTACAAGTTGGCCATGTGCAAGCACCCTGATACCCCACCCACTGTATGACTGCCTATCTCTCTGATCCCCTTTTATTTTTTTTGGGGGTGACACAGCTGGTGGTGCTCAGGGCTTATTCCTGGTTCTCTGTTCAGGGCTCAGTTTTGGTGGGGCTTGGGGGCCGTATGCAGTGCCATGGCCTAACCCAGGTCAGAGGCCTTGCATGCAAGCACCTTACAGTCTGGATTATCTCCCAGCCGCTGTTTTTTAGGACCTCACCTGGTTGCTCAGACATATGCAGTGCTGGGGCTGGAACCGGGGCCTCCTGCATACAAAATGTGTGCTCTACTGAAGGTCAATTAAGGACTAAAAGGGAGGGAACAGGGGAGCCACTGAAGGCATTCCACCTTACTCATTCCCAAGAATGGACACTCTTGTCCCCCATCCTCACCACCACCCAGAAGGTAAATACCATCTGATTGCAACCTACATAGTGCGGCAGGACCAGAAGCCAGAGGTGCTACTTTTCAGACTGTCTTGAGGGTTGGAGAGATAGTACAGAGGATACAGCACTTGCCTTGAATGTGACCTACCTGGGTTCTATCCTCAGCAACCCATATGGTCCCGAACCCCACAAGCTTTCCTTGAATGTGGAGCCAGGAGTAAGCCCCTGAGCACTGCCAGTGTGGCCCCCAAACCCAAAGAAACTGTCTCAAACAAGTTCACTTTGCAGGAGGAAGGGAAACAACTAGCTCTGGTCCCTTCTTGCATGAATGAATATAAATAGTTCATTCAGTCTAAATGAAAGAATAGCTTCTTTTATTTTTATTTATTTATTTATTTTGCTTTTTTGGGTCACACCCAGCAATGCTCAGGGGTTACTCCTGGCTCTGCACTCAGGAATCACTCCTGGCGGTGCTCGGGGGACCATATGGGATGCTGGGGGATCGAACCCTGGCCAGCATGGGCCGGCCGCGTGCAAGGCAAACGCCCTACCCGCTGGGCTATCGCTCGGGCCCCAAGAATAGCTTCTTGAGCCAGTAACCTGGCAGCTTGGTGGGTTTCTCAGGGCTATAGCTGTCATGCTTATTGGTGTAGCCCAAACTCTCAAACTGGGGATGCCCATTGCCTGCATGGAGTGGAATCTTAAGTCCCTGATCCTTCATAACCTATTGAGTTGACCGCTCTGGCCCAGTGCACTGAACATACTGAACCCTTCAACAGAAGCCAAGTAGAAAGTGATTCTGGGGGCCGGAGTGATAGCCCAGAGGGTAGGGCGTTTGCCTTGCACGCAGCTGGCCTGTGCCGCCCGGGTTTGATCCCCATCATCCCATATGGTCCCCCAGGCACCGCCAGGAGTAATTCCTGAGTGCAGAGCAAGGAGTAACCCCTGAGCGTCGCCAGGTGTGACCCAAAAAAGCAAAAAAAAAAAAAAAAAAAAGTGATTCTGCCAGCACTGGGCCTTTGCTGATTGTTCAGGGGGTAAAACAAGGACCCATCCTGGCCACAATAACCCCACTGAGGTCTCCTTACTCCCTCAATGTAGTTATTTCCTTCCCTTTTGTCTGATGGGGGCGTCACAGGACTGTGGAGCTTGCCGCTAGCCACACTTCGTGGAGCTGTGTCCAAGGCCCTTGTGAGTGGCCCGATGCTGAGGCCCAGGGAGCCCACACAGTACAGATGCCACATGCTGAGTGCAGGTGGGTGACATCAGGCGTGGAACTCACTTTATGCTTGTACCTTAGGCGTTTTTAGCCACGAGCCATCTTGACATTCCTTAGAAACAATACCAACACCTTTTATTTTGGGACCACTCCAGTGTGCTCCAGTTATTTCTGGCCCCCGAGTCCATGATCACTCTTGCAGGCTTTGAGACTATACAGGATGTTGGGGATGGAATCTGGGTTGGCTGTGTACAAGGCAAATCTCTGTCGCACTATCGCTCCAGCCCTCCAAACAGCAGCACCTCTGATATTTTTCACATACTATATAATCCTGAGTAAAAACTTCATTTTTTTCTTTTTTGGGTCACACCCGGCAATGCTCAGGGGTTACTCCTGGCTTTGCACTCAGGAATTACTCCTGGCTGTGCTCGGCGGACCATATGGAATGCTGGGGATCGAACCCGGGCAGGCAGAGGCCGGCTGCGTGCAAGGCAAATGCCCTACCCGCTGGGCTATCGCTCCAGCCCCAATCCTGAGTAATTTTTAAGTATAACTATCACCACTAACTCAGAACATTTTCATCAGCACACAGAGAAAATGAGGCCCTGCCACTTCCCACTGTCCTTGGCAACCACTCCTCATCCAAGATTTTGGACCTTTCATTTAAACAGAAATAGTGTGGTCAACTGTGGTCTGGCTTTGTGCGCTTCTAAAGAATCCTCCAATCCTGGGACAGAAGAGTACAGTGGGTAGGCCAACTGCCTTGCATATAGCTGACCTGGGTTTGATTCCTGACATCCCTGGAGCACCACCAGAACTGATTCCTGGAATGCAGAGCCAGGAGTAACCACCTGAGCATGTACCAGGTATGGCCCCAGAAAAAATATCTTATAAAGAATCCTCCATCTCAGAGGGCAATTTTCCCTGGCTTGTGTCCACTTTAACTAGCTGCAGCCAGTCTCAAGGGACTGAGTCGTCTCCCTGAAGGCTAGCCCCACCTCAGTATACTCATAGCCGAACCAACATCTGCACATTACTTAAAAAGTTTTTTTTTATTTAACTTTCATTTTTGAGGTAAAATACTTTTTTCTTTCAACTTCCATAACAAAATACAGAGCTATCAGATACCCCTGGAAAAAATATGTATATTATACATATATTTCTATAACATTACATCATATATATAATATATATGCAAAAAATTGAAGACTTTATAGAAAGCGGAACATCTAAAAGGCACTGCACAATGGAGTTCAGATACTTACATTTTATGTACATATACACACTTTATTCTGCTCAAGCAATTAAAACTAGTGAAGTCCTCTTTCACTTGTGAATGCCTGTCACAAATCCCTGCCTCACAATCCTGTAACTCAAATACCTATATATTTAAGACAAATTAACCTGGTGACTTTGTCTTCCCTTCCCCTCTAGCCTCCCCCAATCAACAAGGAAACAACTCTTGAAAGACTAGTTTAAAATTCTTTTAAACAAATGTCACGTTTCATTACTGTTGACATAATCAAAAGGACAAACATAATTATGGAATAAATAAGAACAGTCACAATCCACTTGGGGTATATGTGTGGGTTATATGTGTATTTAATGCTTTAGAAATTTCCCTTGGCCCGTGGAGGACTATGGAGCGAAAACTTCCTACAATGGGTTAATGCAGTGCAGCTTCATCAGGGTGAAGGGACTTGATGAATTTATATTTCATTTCTAGCAACTCTATTTGAAACAGGTAAGACTCAGTAAGGCTGGAATCCCTAACGGTCCCCCCCCCCCCACGCTATTTTCCAATAGTCAAAGAAGCAAACTATGATGAACCAGCTCTTGGCTAAGGAAACTTATGCTCGCAAAGTTTTATACATTTGGCATAGCAAAATGTGGAAAAAAAAGGGAAGAGAATAAATCTAGTTTCATCCCCTTTCCTCATCTGCTGTTGAAGAATGACAAGTTGTTTGTAGGTCTGATTCTGTCCTAGGCAGGTGACAGGTACTGTCACAAGTGGGGCTGTGGGGACACCATCTCCTACACCCAAGAAATGGCCTCTATTACCCCAAGCCCATGTACCCTCTTCCTAAGGACCACCCCTAAACTCCAGTCTTGGGGTGCAGTGCAAATCAATCAACAATGTATACTGGTGGAATGGCAATTAAGGGAACAGCTAAACACCGAACACATTTTTCCCCCTCTTGTGTTGGGGATTGTATACAGGTCTCATGCATGCAAGGCATGTGTCACTGCTGAGCCACATCCCTGGCCCCAATATCCTCAACACCAAAACGTTGCTTTCTGGTGCTCAACAGTTTTTGAGTGTGTTTTCTTCAAGTGTAAAAGCGGTGACTTTTTTGTTCAGACAGAAGCAGCATCTAGGAATGAATTCTGGCACTTGGGGTCTAGGGGGTTACAAGTACGCATCATGGATTTTGCTCCCTCATTTTAAAGGCCTCTTGTTTCTATTCCTGAGTTCATACCGACACCTGCCAGCTCCCCTCTAGGATGGGGGAGGGGGAGGACAGCCAGGCTCCCTGGTTAGATCAGGCCATGCCAAGCAGCTTCCTTCCTCCACCTGCCCGGACTGGCTTTCTGATTCGAGGTAAGTTGAGGTGCTAGAGAAACTGACAAAAACTTAACTAAAGGCAGCCTGGCCAAGGCCTGAGTTACAAGGGACTTACCTCCCCATCCTGTCCCTAGGGAAAGACTCATGGCATGTGAATCAAAATGAAGTGGAGGACAACTGCCCCAAACAGTGAGACTTAGCCAGGTCATCTAATAACTCACCCACACACTCCAAGCATCACTCTCCTTCCCGGAAAAAAAACTCGCAGTCTCCTTAGGATGCAGAGTTCACTTAGGCCATGGCGAGTAGGAATGTCTCCTCTACAGCAGCCCTGTGCCCAGGCCCAATCCAGAATCTCCTCCTCCCCAATCCCAGGCCCATCTGAGCCAATCCCCTGCTGCCGACGTCTGGGCCTCCTTAGGTACTCCCAGTTACACACTTACACACACACACACAAACACACGGATATGGACACACACAGCTACAGCTTCTTTCTGCCCCGAGTCAGGCCACGTTTGCTTCATGCAAGACCAACTGTTCTGAGGTTCCAAGAGAAAGGAATTTCCCATGAGGAACAACTCCGCCTGTCAACCGCAGTCTCCTGGAGGACGGTCTGCTGGAGCACAAGGAACAGGACACAGCATAGAAACAGGCATGGGGAGGCCAGAAAGCCCTGGACAAAACCCTCTTGACTCTTTCCTACCCGACGGGCACCTGGTCACCTCAGTCTAGTCTCTTCCATCATCACAAACATCTACCTGCAACCCCTTAGCTGCGTTCCTCCACAGCCCCGCTTATCACCTGCCCGTCACTCCCACAGCCCTGCCTTTGCTACCCAACCCAGTAACAGCAAGAGGGGATGGCTAAGCGCCACCTTCAAGTGGACCCATGTTTCAACAGTCCTGGAGTGTGGGGAATGTTGCCCGCACCCCTTCCCAGGTGGTTCGTGCCGACCCGTATTGTTAAAAGTGTGTTCATCGTTAAGGCTTGACTTCAGAACAGCGGACAGAACCGGATACAGTGCAGCGATGGCTTCCTGGCCCCTCTCAGCCGATGTGATCCCAGTCCCACTTTGGTTTGGCTCCCCAAACACACAATGGAAAGGAAAAGTGAACATTTTCTTTTTGTTGTTCTTAAAGGCATTGGGTTACTTCCTTCTGCCCTTTTCTTCCCTGAACTAGAGTTTACAACTCCTCATGGCTTCTTAATTTGTGAAAAGTCCCAGAAATTCTCAGTGGGGTTTCCCAGTCTTGGCTGCAGGCAGCCCCTGCATCAGCCCTGTCCGCCCCTCCCTGGCAGTGAGTGACACATCTCCTGAAACCAGGGGTTTTCAAAAAGGAAAGGGGTGGGAGGAGCCAAACAATAATAAAGGAAAACAGGGGGTGGGGGAGAAGGAGAGAACAACATCTGCGCCTCCCTCACACCCCAGCCAGTCTGAGATGAATAGTATCAAGAAACATTTCAGGCTCAGTGTTCATGGTCTCGCTGCTCAGCGCAAGCACGCCCCTTTCCCCTGTTGAGGTGAGGTCTCTGTCAAGTCAGAGAAATTCATCAGAGCAAGAGAAATTCATCGATGGCTTTCCCTATAAATATACAATAGAAAGAAAAGAAATCTGGAACCTGAACAACGGCTGACCAACAAGCCTGGCCCTCTGGGAGTTTGTCAGAAGGGGCAGCCTCCGCAGTAGACAGAGGCTCTGTCTCCTCTCCACTCACCCCTAGCCGTGGCCTGCTCACCAGGAAAGAGTGTTCATGTCCCACCTAATTTACAACAGAAGATGCCCCAGCCCCTCCCCTAACATAAAAATACAAGTCTATGCCTCTAGAATGATCAAACCAACTAACTCCCTCCCCCACCCCCAGATCTTGCTACATAAATACACGAATGCATTGGGTTCTAGATCAACAGTGCCCGACCACAACAGCTCTAGGCGTCCGCAGCAGCTGTGGCCAGGCCCCGGGTCCCTGGGCTGCTCCAGGGGAACTTGCTCCCATTCTTGCTCAGCTCTCGGGCTCCGGGTCATCGTTCCAGCGCCGCTTTAAGCGCAGCTTTGGAGGCATCAGGGCATCCTCCCTTCTTCTCAGGGGCGCTGGCCTCTTTGCCAGGCCTGTCCTCACTGTCTTCTGCTACTTCCAAGGGTTCTTCACTGGGGGTGCTAAGGGCACAGCTGGCCAGACAGGGGGTGCAGCTGGGCGGGCAAATATGGCGTCTTTCCCCTCTTCCCTGGTCCTGTGGGGCACGCTGCCCCTCATCCTGAAGGGACCCCTCCTTCTTGCCAGAGCACTGCCGGGTGCTCTCAGCCTCCTTCTCCGGAGCTGGCTCCACCTTGATTCTTGGAGAAGCCACAGGGGGGGTGGTCTCCTCACTGCTCTCCACCCTTTCACGGTGCTTCCGCCCCACAGGTGGGGGCTGAAGCTTGATGGAAAACTGGGCTGACTCCTCGGGGTGCATTTGGCACTGCAGTGGGGGACCACGAGTCCCGGGTAGCGGGGAAAGGTCCGGGGACTCAGGTGGTAGTTGAACACGGAGCAGGCTTGAGAATGCAGGTAGTGTTTCATTTCTTCTGGGTTGAAGGAGAAGCAACTGCTACTGGTGAAGGGGCTGAGGCCTGGGGACGGGCTATAGGAGAAGATGGTGGGCGTCAGGGAGAGGGCTGGTGAAAGCGGAACGTTGAGGACTCCTCCTCGGCCAGGAACTGGAGACACGGCAAAGGGACTGTGGGGGTCAGGGTACATGCCGGGCCTGCTGAACAGGGAAGCATGATGTCAGGCTTGCGCTTCTGGGGCCCGATCCCTCCTCCCGGCCACAGCACTCCGGGAGGACATGAGCTCCACGTTCCGGCGCCAGTCAGCGGCCGAGCTGTCCTCTAGCTCAGGCAGCTCCCCCTTTCTTTCGCTGCCGTTAGCCGGCTCCTGGCCAGAAGCGCTCAAAGGGCCTGCAGAGAAGTGGCCCAGCTGCACGTCCCCAGTGGGGGAGTGGGCATCCAGAGGGAGGAAAATGGAAGCGGGAGGGACGCCGTGGGCACTGGCGGTGCACTCTGGGGAACCACACCTGGGAGGAAGGGAAGGACAGAAGCCCACGTGAGATCCTTATTCAGCAGAAGCAGGAAAAAGCAACATTCTGACTCTTCAGATTCCCTCAGCTTTCTTGGTCTGCCCTAGCCACGTTCTCCAGCCTCTGACTATATCCTCCACTACCGAAATGATCACATACGTGCTGATCCTTATGCTCTGACATAAATCTCACAAGAGCAGGGACCAATGATCACAACACATTCCAGGCAGTTTGGGCCAATTATTACTATGTGCTCAGTAACTATCAGTTTCATAAATAAAAGGTACAAGAGCCTCTTCCTTTAGGTCTCTACCAGGAACAAACACAGACACCACCGATTGATTCAGTTCTCAATTTTGCAGAGTCTGTCATACTTTTTTTTTTTGTTTTTGGGTCAAATCTTGTGGTACTTGGGGCTTACTTCTAGCTCTAAGCTCAGGAATTGGGTCGGAGCGTTAGTACAGTGGTAGGGTGTTTGCTCTGCATTGGCTGTCCCAGGTTTGATCCCCCAGTATCCCATATGGTCCCTCATGAACCGCCAGGAGTAATTTTGAGTGCGGAGTCAGGAGTATCCCCTGAACATCAATAGGTGTGACCCCCGCCCCCCAAAAAAAAAGTTCAGGGATCACTCTTGACAGTGCTTGGTGATCATATGGATGCTGGTGATCAAACTCGGGTTGGCTGTATACAAAGCAAGAGCCCTACATGCTGTACTTTGACTCTGGTCCAGAGTCTCCGTATTTTATAATTCTGGCCATGTCTATAAGCAAGCAAGCAAACCAACCAACCAAACCAAAACTAAAACAGGAAGTGCTACTCAGGGAAATACTGCATCCAAAGTCCAAAGACCCTGTAAGGTCACCCTCACTCATCTGGAAATGAGTAATATATTTGTTGCGGAGACGGTGTCTAGGCCACTCCCAGTAGTATGGTGGGGCTACTCCTGGTGGTGCCTGGGGTAGGAGATATGTGGTACTAGGGACTGAACCAGGGTTGGAAGCATGCAAGACAAGTGCTTAATACCTGTACTGCCTTACTGGCCCCATAAAATTGTATTTTTTTTTTTGCTTTTTGGGGTCACACCCCAGCAACATTCAGGAGTTACTCCTGGATCTTCACTCAGGAATTACTCCTGGCGGTGCTCAGGGGACCATATGGGATGCTGGAGATCGAACCCGGTTGGCGCGTGCAAGGCAAACACCCAAAACTGTTTCTGTTATTTTAGAAATAAAAACACTTGAAAAAAGGTTCATGCATAGAGCTACCTTCTTGCATGTGTGAGGCCTAGTTTTACCCCTGCAGGTCCCTACTTGTAGTATATGATCCTAGAGACACTGCAACAGTGGAAACAAGGGGTGGGGTGGGACATACTGGTTAAAGAATGTTCTCAGTGACAATGAGATACCATCTCACACCAGTGAGAATGGCACAATGTCAAAATTAGTAGGAACAATTCGTGCTGGCAGAGATGTCCTGAAAAAGGAACTCTTATCCACTGCTGGTGGGAATGTTGTCTAGTACAATCCCTGTTGAAAACAGCATGGAGAGTTCTCAGTAAACTTGTAATTGAGGGGCTGGAGGCGATAGCATAGTGGGTAAGGCATTTGCCTTGCACATGGTCGACCTGGGTTTGATCCCCAGCATCCCATATGGTCCCCCGCAGCACTGCCAGAAGTAATTCCTGAGTGAAGTGCCAGGAGTAACCCCTGAGCATCATCAGGTGTGACCCCCTAAAAAAATATTTAATTGAACTTCCTTTTTTTTTTTCATTTTTTGGGTTACACCTGGCAATGCTCAGGGCTACGCCTGGCTCTACACTCAGGAATTACTCCTGGTGCTCAGGAAGCCATATGGGATGCCGGGATCGAAACCAGGCCAGTCGCATGCAAGGCAAGCGCCCTACCCTCTGGGCTATCGCTCTGGCCCCTGAACTTCCTTTTAACAATTCCATTTTTGGGCATCTATCCCCAGCATATAAAACTCTCTCAAGGCAGGAGCGATAGCCCAGCATGGTAGGGCGTTTGCCTTGCACGTGGCCAGCCTGTGCCGGCCTGGGTCCGATACCCGCATCCCATATGGTCCCCGAGGCACCTCCAGGAGTAATTCCTGAGTGCAGAGCCAGGAGTAACCCCTGAGCGTCGCGGGTGTGACCCAAAAAAAACAAAAACAAAAAAAAAAAAAAAAAAAAAACTCTCTCAAAAGGGCATATACACACCATTATTCATTGTTGCACTCAGTGCAACAGCTAAAAGATGGAATCAACCTAGGTGTTCAATGACAAATAAATGGATTATTAAGATGTGGTATATATACACAACAGAATACTATGCAGCTGCCAAGAAATGATGAAATCATGCAATCTGCTGCAAAATGGCAGGAACTGGGAGATACCATGTTAAGTGAAGTAGTCAGAAGAATAAAGACAAACCCAGGATGACCCACTTATCTCTGGAACATAGAATATTGGGGGGGGCTGGCATGATAGCACAGCGGGTAGGGCATTTGCCTTTCATGCAATCAACCCAGGTTCGATCCCTGGCATCCCATATGGTCCCTCAAGCACCCCCCAGCAGTGATTCCTGAGTGCAGAGCCAGGAGTAACCCCTAAACATCGCTGGGTGTGACCCAAAATGAAGAAAAAAAATACTGGATGAGGAAATGTACTGTAGTAAAAGGGGGATGCATAGATCATCATTGTTCCCAGTGTTTAAGAGAGGAGTCGGAGAAGAAAAAAAAACCTGGGGGCGGGAGAAGGAAAGAACAAGCAGTAATAGATTAACAGGCATCAGGGCTTCCAGTTATGCCAGTGATCTGAGGGGTATAGTCATATACCCCAAACACAGATTCAACAGAACTGAAACCATGAAATCTAAGTGGCAACCACTGAAACTTTGTAATGTGCCTGTCAAGCAGAAGGTGGGGTGGATGGGGCTTGGGTGAGGACGTAATCTGGGAACACCAGTGGAAAGAAGCTGACACTGGTGGATTGATGTTCAATTCCTGTATGCCCTAAATGAACTTCATTTATCAGTAACTTCAAATCGTGGCTCTAAAAATTAAAAATGATGGATTAGAGTGACAGTACAGCGGGTAGGGCATCTGCCTTGCATGTAGCTGACCTGGGTTCAATCCCTGGCATCCCATATGGTTCCCCAAGCAACTCAGAAGTAATTCCTGAGTGCAGAGCTAGGGAGTAACCTAAGTATTGCCAGCTGTGACCCAAAAAGCAAAAACAGCAACAAAAACAAAATTAAAAATGAAATAATAAAAAGTAATGTTCTTAGGTTTTTTTTTTTTTTTTTTAAATCCAGTGCTGCTATACAACCACTACTTGACTACTTGACATAGACTTATCTCTCCCAATCTCTAGTTCTGTAACTCTTTTCTCCCCTGGTGGTACTGGGGACTAAGCCCAGCAAGGCAACTGTTCTCCCAAGGAGTTCTAGGCCTAGCACCTAATGCTTTCTATAATGGTGATAACTTCCATTCTGCTTTCAATGCTACTCAAGAAGAGAAGCCTCTCGATGCCTCTCAAGGAGACTGGGAGGGAAATCTAGGGTTCTCCTAGGTCCCTTGCTAACACCTGAAACTCTCAGCAGAAATATGCACTGGGGCTAACTAAACCATTAACCCCAGAGGATCCCAATTTTCAACTTTCCCCAAAGGTCATTCTGCTACAGTACAGCAAAGAAACACCATGGTATCTTTGAGTCTCAGGGGCCTGAGGGGTCCTGGGAGTTAGCAATGGCTTCAAGAAGCCAGGTGGGCTCTTTATACTCCCCAGAGATAAGGGGAGAAGCAAATAGCCAAGTAACATGGAAGGTGATACAGGAGAATGTAACGAAAGGTACACCAGTTCTTAACTGGTGTAGTTAAGAACTGTCCTCACCAGGGTCGGGCAGACAGCTCAGAAACTGAGAGCTGAAGTTTTGCCTGTGCAGCCTCAGCTCGGATCCCCCAGCCCCCTCGGGTCTCCCAAGCATCACTAGAGGTGGGCCCTGCTACCAGTGGGGAAAGACCTGTCCCCACCAGCAGCCATACACTCCTGCTCTGAACAAGCCCAGGGCCGAAAACCAGACTCTCGCTTCCTAGACACAGATGACTAAGTGCCAGCAGGTCCAAGCCACACACCAACTGCTTGACGGACCATTTCCTTCTTCTAAGTCACTGAAACAAAAAATCAGGAAAAACCCATGGATGATTCCCTCTATTATATACATATAATTTGATTTTTTTGGGGGTCACACACGGCAACGCTCAGGGGTTACTCCCTGGCTCTGCACTCAGGAATTACTCCTGGCAGTGCTCGGGGGACCATATGGGATGCCGGGATTCGAACCCGGGCTGGCTACAGGCCGGCCGTGTGCAAGGCAAACGCCCTACCCGCTGGGCTATCACTCCGGCCCCTATAATTGGAGAGGAGCTGAAAGTCTTTGGCGTCAAAAAACCTATCAGCATAAAAGCAGTGGCTAAGAATCACTTATTGATTGTTCTGGATTTTTGTTCTGAGAGCACATTTATTCAAAAGCAAAGCAAAGAAAAGCCAACAAACCACTTTCATGTGCTCATGTCTGAATTAACAGATAATGTGGGAGGGGGTGGTTATTTATTTTTTTTAAATTACAAATACTGGAGTAAAGTCCTTACTGAATTTTCAGGAAATTTAAACACAGTATTTTCCAAATATTACCTAGAATTTCCAGGGAGCAGAGGCAGGCAAAATCTACACATCATGCAAGGAGAGGCAGCAGCACTCTGTGCCCTCGGTCACTGATTAACTGCAGCAGCCTTCCCTTAGGTTCCGTATTAAGACAGCAAACCCTTGGTTTGTTCGGGAAAGAAACAAGCTCGCCGCTTTAAAAGCACTGCTTTTTTGTGTAACACGCTTTTTACCACCTTCATGGAATCACCATGCGCTGACAGGAAGAGCTGAAGATCTGGGTATGAATCTTCAGAAACCTGCTGTGCTATAGCCAGAGTTGATGGGTCTTTGACTGCCCCCTCTGGCAAAGCAGAATAAGGCCTTGCCCTAGGCTCAAGCCCTATTTTCAAGTCCTACCGCTTTAGTTGTGTGACCCAGGGACAGTGCCTCTTTATGATAAAAACCAAAGTAATTAGTATGGACCATATCTTAACTAACAGCCTGAGCACCAAGTGGCACTTCCTGGGTGCGGTAGTGTCATGGGTGGTCATGGAGAAGGTCCCTTTACTAGGAGCTACATGCTGACTCTTACATGGGCGAATGTCATGATGTCTGCAACTTAATCTCAAATGATTAAAAGATCACGAATGATTCATAAATAGAAAGAGATAAAGTAAATGCACAACAATGTTAATATTTAGCTAGATAGGATATGTGGGAGTTCACTATTTTCTACAGCTTTTGAGTTTCCCAAAAGGCAGGCTCACAAAACCCACATGGGGTGGGAAGCACAGCTAAGTGGCCTCTTGTCCACCCTGGAACTGCCTAGTCCATCAGGCAATCCCTCCACCACTGTGTTCTGTATCATTCACATGCATATATATTATATACATGTATACATTATATATGAAAAAAAATTTCCGTTTTGGGCCACACCCAGCAAAGCTCAGGGTTACTACTGGCTCTGCACTCAGGAACCACTCCTGGAGACCCTCTTCACAATATTTCTTATGCAAGTATGATACTAAAATATATTTAATAATATATCTTACAGGATATTTTAATGATAAAAGATAATGACACACTATGTGAAAGTAACAGTATGAAAGTATTCTACCCCAAGACTATTAAAAATGAGTACAAGTTGGGAAGGGAAGAGAAGACATTCATTCGCTTTACTTTCTCCTTTATAAGTCTCTGCATTATTTGGCTGCTAGGGCAGCACATGTGCCCAAAAAGCAGATTAAACTAGCCCAACTGCCATCCACCACAGACAAGATCTCCTGGGCCTACCGGCTCTGACAGCAGAGCCCCACTTCTTAGGAGACTCACAACAGCCTGGCTTCAACTGCACCAACCTCGAGCACTGTAGCTCTCCTAAGAAACTGGGCAGTTACTGAAGAGAGAGAACACTCCCCAATTTCTTTTTTGGTGGGGTGTATTCAAGGCTTAATACATTATCTGTTGAAATGAATGAATTCTAATGCTAGGGAGAAGGTACAGATCTATTAATCAAGACCAAAATAGCTCAATATCTCAGTAGCTACTGAAAAACTTAACAAGTAACTGTATTCCACACACCCCACCAAAAATAAAAAAATAAGAAAATTAACTGTATTCAATTAATTTTGACCAGTTTTTGGTTTCTGTCACCACCCTTAAGCTTAGAATTTGTAAAATGGGAATCTTGAAACTCAGGCCAACAGATAATTCACAACACTAAGCAAAAGATCCCCAATTAAGCAGATAATACAACATGGCTCAATAAACTCACATTCCTTTGTCATCATAAAAGATAACCTGAAACATTTGATCTCTGGGTAAAAGTTCTCTAAGAACCAATGACTTAGTTCTTTGGATTTATCTGCATCAGGACGAAAGCAACAGTTTACTTTGTGGGTACTGTCTTGCTCTCCCTGTGACTTCTCTGATTAAGATCTGGAGCTTAGTTAAGGATCAAGGTTGGTTTAATTGCCTTCAGGCAGAAGGAAGCACACTAGGCCACCACAGTTAACTTTCCAGACCACAGTTTCCAAAGGGCCCAGATTTCCTTCATCACCAAAAACTTATTTACCAGCCCCACCCCCACCCCAAGGTGTATTTGGAGCGCCACCCAGGCTAAGAGGCGGAATTCTGGGGTTTTCATACATAAAATGGGTCCAAGGCAGAGGACAAGACCAATGAAGCTTTTTGGGACAGAGGCAGTGGTGTGGAAAACCCACATTCTTCAAAACTGCTTTAAAATCTGAGTCCCAATTCCTCTAGGTATACAGGGAGGGGCAAGAGTGAAAACTAGAGGAAATGAGATTCCAGGGGCTGGAACAGGTTTGATTTCCTAATGCCTCTCCCTCAGGCACAAGGAAAGAAAACAGGTTGTAATTAGAGAGACGCATTCCAATACCACTTCTTTTTTTTTTAAATGCATGCCCCAGGGACAGAAGGGAGTGTCTCCAGGAGCAGCGATGGGACTGTAATGATAGCGCAAACCAAACCGCCCTGACTTGTTGTGTAGTAATTACACATCTGAGGTGGATCTCAGCAAGGCTACATTCTCTCAGCCACACCCCTGATCTAATTTTTTCAGGTTTCTTCCAACATTTCCTGAAGTTGCAACAGGACAGAATTACAATCAAATTTCTTCGCCTTAACATACAATACCACAAAGACACTGTACTAATGTACTGATCAAAAACTATTTAAATACAATCTGTTTTCTTGGGCCAAGAAGGCAAAACCAGTACTTAAAAAATCATAATAAAAGAACCTATCAGAGACTGACTTTGCTTTCTGCACAGAGAGAAAGTCCAGAAAGATCTAAAACCTCCAGGAAGATAGGAAGCTGTTACCCAGGGTGGGCTGGGAAGGGGGATGATAATGGGGACACAGGGGGGAGCGAAGGGAAAGTCACCCCAGAGTCTGGTTCCCAGCTGCTGGTGCAGATCAAAGACGCCGCTTTTGACTGCAACATATAAACCTCCCCATCTGTGATGAGGATGCTGTGGTTTTGATGATATTCACTTGATAAGGGAGAGCTTGTAGTTTCATAGAAAATCGGAAGTGTCTGTAGAAAAGGTTTGCTTCTGTGAAAGATGCTGGGCAGGGCACTGAAAATTATTTTTTGGGGGCACATAGCGGTGCTCAAGAGTTACTCCTGCCTTTGCACTCAGGAATTACTCCTGGTGGTGCGTGGGAGACCCACTGGGATGCGGGGATTGAACCCAGTTGGCGCGTGCAAGGCAAACACCCTACTGGCTGTGCTAGCACTCTGGCCCCCAAAACTCTTAAAGTCTTGAATTTAGGGCTGGAGTGATAGCACAGCAGGTAGGGCATTTTCCTTGCATGAGGCTAACCTGGGTTTGATCCCCAGCATCCTATATGATCCCCGAACACTGCCAGGAGTAATTCCTGAGTGCCAAGCCAGGAGCAACCCCTGAACATTGCTGGGTGTGACCCAAAAAGAAAAAAAAGTCTTGAATTTAAAAGCTCAATCTGAACACAAGCAAAAAGGGCACCAAATGGATGGAACAAACCTCTCAATAGGTGAGGCTATCATTCCCTGCAGAGCTTGGAAAACTGAAGGCAATCCAAGGAATCACAGTACTTGAGTGTTGGTACAACCCCTGAATGCACATGATTTTTTTTTTTTGTTTTTTTTGCTTTTTGGGTCACAACCGGCAATGCTCAGGGCCCCAGGTTTTGACTTGGTGTTAGAAAATTGCTCTTTGGTGGGACTGGAGTGATAGTACAGCCGGTAGGAAGTTTACCTAGCACACAGCTGACTTGTGTGCAAGCTGGGGTTGATCCCCAGCATCCCATATGGTCTCCAAGCACCACCAGGAGTAATTCCTGAGTGCAGAGCCAGCAGTAACCCCTCAGTGTTGCGGGTATGACCCAAAAAGGGGAAAAAAATAGAAAGAAAGAAAATTGTTTTGGGGGTCATACCTAGTGACACTTGGTTGAACCCCACACTGGGAGTGCCCACTGATGCAGCATGAATGGGTGGGAAAAGAGATGGATCAGCAAACACAGACACACCAGCCTGTAGAGCAGGTGCTCCAGCCCTTCAAGCTACTTCCTGGCGAACCATTCTTTCTCACTCTAAAGTCTTTCCATGGAGAAAAGTTTGCATCTTACCACTTGACCGAATGTTGATGAATGGGTAGTTGGGCATCACCAGCTTGTTGAAATTAAATTTATAAGTGAATCTTTTTCCTTTTGTTTTATGAAGGATCCTCTTGTTGTAATAGTATCTATGAAACAGGAATACAGGTCAAATTACTTTCTAGTTATGGCAGGTGTTTGATTCCTCAAGGTAACCATTAGAAGCAACACCTTGAAGTCAGAAGTTCCCCAACATACTTGGCTAATTGCCCCCATTTTTTTTTTTTTGCTTTTGGGTCACACCCGACGAAACTTAGGGGTTCCTCCTGACTCTGCACTCAAGAATTACTCCTGGCGGTGCTCGGGGGACCATATGGGATGCTGGGGATTGAACTTTCAGGTTGGCCTCGTTCAAGGCAAACACCCTTCCTGCTGTCCTATCACTCTGGCCCCTAACTGCCCCTTTTGGAGAGGGAGAAATCACCCAGTGCATTCCTCCCCCCCCCAAAAAAAATCTTTAGGTGTCAAACGGAAAATACCCTTCATCTATGCAGGCGTGTGGAAATGACTGCTTATGTAAACACTGCTTAACTCTTAGTTATAAAAGTCCCTACTATCCTCTAGCACCCTTGCCCTGAGGTTAGGGCTGGGACCACTTTCCCTGTGATGCCTTCCAACCAAATTTTAGTCTTGGCTCACAGACTAGTCTTTTGCTCCTTAGCTCCTATCCTAGCACTATTATTGTGCTATGTTCTACATTTTCTCTTTCTCTCTGTGGTTTTACATTTTCAATTCTCTACCATTCTATATCCTTCCTGTTCCACAAGTCTGGTGGAATGGCTAAAAGGCATTTTTCTGCTTTGCCGAAGTGGGGCCAGACAAGTTTCTGGAGAAACGGGACCTGGTCAGTATGAAGGCCTTAGCTCCAGGAACAGAGAAAGGGTGGGAGAGCTGTCTGCTGGGGGGCAGGTCAAACCAGGGTACATCCTGATTTGGAAGAGAGCAGTCAGCTTAGTCTGTGTCATGCTCAGACGGCTGTGAGAGGCCCCAGCAAAGCTGTTTCATGGCTTTTCTGTTCTGGGTCACAATGAATCCAAGAAAGAAGGGGGCACTTCCACCAAGCTGGAACTTTCAGCCCTAAAATTAGTCAGCAGCACAGCTAAAAACTGCCTTTTGGCCCCTTGAAGGGCTAAAGGACCATGAAATGTAATGACTGGGGCTGGGTGATAGCACAGCAGGTAGGGCATTTGCCTCATACAGGGCAGACCCAGGTTCTATCCCTGGCATCCCATATGGTCCCCGAGCACCTTCAGTTCAGGAATAACCCGAGCATCGCCTGTTGTGACCCAAAAAGCCGAAAAAAAAATAAAATAAAATAAAGTAGTGACTGACAAGGGGAACGAGGACATGAATAAATTTCAAGTGACCAAATTTTGACATTTTGGAGTCATGCATGGACTGACCACTGAGCCTGTGGACATAGTTAGCTCCATCTAGCACACCCATGCCCGTCTCACTCTTTCTAGTTTCTTCCAGGAGTGCCGAAAGGGAAGCAAGCCTAATATTATTTCCAACAGGGAAGTCTAAACTAATCCTCTGGATTAAAGAACCAGCAACGATCCATGTTTCACCATACTCCCGCCCACCTCGGAGCAGAATCGGCTGTCTGTCAGGACTGAGTGCCAGCCTCGCTGGAATTCCCTCCTACATATAACCAGAGATATGCCTTTTCTCCTCCGGGGCTGTGCTACTCAGATTCAACAGCTCTTCTCCACCCACTTTCCAGCTACACATTATTCATGGAGCTAGTATAGTCTCTGATCACCTGATACTTAAAAAAAAAAGAACCAGAAAAAACCCGAAAAAACTGACATTCACCAAACCACTCAGTCTCCTTCTAAGCTGTTAACGCCAGGGATCTGGGAATCCTTTCCCTCACCTGAGGGCCCGGCTCAGCTTGTCATAATTCATCTGTGGTTTGCACTTCCTGCGGCCCCAGAGGCGCGCCACCTCGTCTGGGTCCTTGATGACGAACTCCCCGTACTCTCCCTGCTGCCAGGCGATGACATGGCGGAACTCTTCCTTCTGCAGCAGCTCCAGGATGAAGTGCCACAGCTGGATCTGCCGGGAGCCTGGGGATGACTCTGTTTTATACGCCCAGTCTGGGAACTGATACCCTGGAATATACAGAAAGAGCAAGACAGTGAGAGGCAAGGCAAATACCTACCAGGATCAACTTGACATTCCAGGACTCAGGATCTCTCGAATGCTGTGTCAACATGCACCAACACCCTTTCAGCCTGTCGGGTCGAACCACGACAGGTGAGCGAACAGCATCTGAAAGTTACGGATCCAGGTGGCAACCAGGAAGTGTGAGAGACAACACTACCTGGCCGTCCTCCTTTTACCTTTCCTGGTTTCTAAATCACACATCTGCTTCCGAGGAGGCACAAAAAGTTCCCAAAGGAATGAACAGGAAGGCCGGATTAATGACTGAGGAAAACAGATGGAAAAGCCCTGACGCCCTAGGCTGAAGTCGTGTTTCTAGCAGGAAAGCTGACGCCTTGGATGAGGGTGTGGTAACAGGTTAACTATACACAGGAAATGAGCCCTCAGCTGTGACCAGTATCTCTATGGTCAAGAGGTGTCAGGCGTGGCCTGGCATTTGCAAACCGAGTCCAGGTGGGGAGAAAGGCACCGAGAAGGGGTAACCCAGGCACACCAGAGAGGACCAACTCGGGCTCACCTCCACCTCCTTCTGGCTTTTCCACGATGCTACAGCCTGCTTTCATTTTCACCCTCCTGTGAGAGAGACAAGCCACATTAATGCCGTTAAGGTGCGATTTGTTTGTTCTCCTCCCGAGGCTTCTGGCACAGCCTGCTTCCAAACTTCCCTTTTGCTGTTTTTGCCTCCTTATGTAACCCTCCGTCTTTCACACATGTCACCTCCAAAATGCTGATCCCAAGTCATCAAATGATGGTCCTCAGGTCATCTGCCTCAAAGGCTACAATTATCTTTCACCTGACTTTAAGCCACAAAGTGTAAACACTGTCTTTAATATTTGCCTTCTTCCTCCTGACCAGCCCTTCAAATAAGGGAAGGGGACAGTGAGGCAGGTTCCAAAAGGAGCCAAAACAAGTCTGACAGTTTGTCTTCCATCACTAGACAAGCCCAGATGCCAAGATACACAAGCTTGCGTTCTCCCAGTTTAAGAACTGGAAATTAAAAAAAAAAATCCATCTGACTGCCACTCAAGGATGAACCTGATGCATTTCACCAGACTGTGTGAGATGGGAAAAGGAAAAGCATCCCCCCCAACACCTGGGATCCAGACAGGAAGTAAAAATACAGGTTTAAGCAGTCACCCTAGCAAGAGACACACTAGTAGTGACAATTCTGCTTCAGAAAATATTTTCTGCTTATCCCTTTCCCAGTAAAAAGGGTCGAGGGGGAAGGGTGTATTCTGAGAATCTTCAGCGCACTCGGTGGAGGGATGCTTGCTGGGGTCTGATTCATCCCCTTCAGATTCACAATCCTTCCACAAATGTACTATTCCCAGCAGCGAGCAGCCTTGTCAGTGGATCCTTCAGGAAAAGGGAGGGAAGAGAAGCGGAGGGATGGAATAAACCGCCAGAGGAGATGGAGGGAGGGAGGGCAGAGTCCCCCCTGCTCCCCAGGGGAGGCATCTAAGCCCTCAGCACCCACATTAGCAGGAGCCTAAGGGAATGCAGGTCTCTAAGGTAGGGGCAAAAAAAAAAAAATCCCTAACTCTGGAAATACCACCCACCCCAAGATTCCTCTGGCTTCTTTGAACTTTCTTTTTTTCCCACCATTAAGCAGCGAGTTTCGGTCTACAACGCGAGGAGCTAAATACCCCAAAAGGAAAACAAACAGACCGGGACGGACACACACACACGACACATAATAACAACCCCTGAGCAGAGTGGCAGCACGCACGCACGCACACACACACGAGATACATAACAAACCCGAGAGGCAGCACGCGCACGCACACACACACACACCACGACACATAATAACAAACCCCGAGCCGAGTGGCAGCTTCCTCTCGCGCCCGCTCCCATCCCGGCGACAATGAGGGAGGAAAAGCCCTCATTTCCCACCCCACTGCAGGAAGCTACCCCAGCCCCCTCGCTTCTCCGATGCATCCGATCGCCGGGCCGGCAATGCCCTTCAGCCGCTCAGGCCGGGTTCAAAGCCCCGCAGCGCAAACCACCCGGCCAGGAAGGTGCCTGCCGACCCCCGGGTCCCCCTCGCAGACAGACGCTGACGGACGTCTGTGCACAAACGCACGCCGAGGCTCGTCCACGCTCCACACGCGGCTTTTCCTCCCCACCACGGCGCTCGCCCTTGCTCCGATGACGACCATTCCCCGCAGCTCCCCGGCAGCCGCGCCTGCTCCGGCCCGACGCAGCCGCCTGTCACTCGCCTCGATCGCGCCTCCCTCCGCCGTGGACTCGGGGCTCCGGGGGGCCGCCGCACCCACGCTCCCTGGGTTCCCCAGCGCCCCTCAGACACGGTCTCCTCCCTCCCCGCAGGCGGAGACCCCGCCGAGGGGTTGCAGAACCCCCGAGTGGCCCCTGAATCCCGGGACGCCGACTCAGCCGAGACGCCGCGGATCGCGCCAGAGGCCCGGCGGCGGCCAGGCGCAGCGCTCACCTCTCCCCGGCGCGGTCGCTCGTCGGTGCCGTCTCCTCCGCGGCGTCGCCGGCTCCTCCTCATCCACCCCAGCAGGAAGTGACCTCTGCGGCTACCATCGTCACTTCCGCGCCAGCCGGAGGGCGGGGGCGGAGACGGCGCCCAGCCGCGGGGATCCTCGCTCCGCCGCCGAGCCTCCCTCGCCTGGTCCCCCCGGCCTCACGCGCACACTTCCGCCCACACGCGCACACTTCCGCCCACACACGCGCACACTTCCGCCCGCACGCCGCCCCGTCGCGCCGCCTACGTCATGCTGCACCTAACTGCGCCCCCGTGGGGCGGCGAGCCCGGGAGTAGGGGGTGGGGGCTTCACTTCACGCGTCTCCGCTGCTGCCCCGGGGTCCCCACCTGGGCCACTGTCCCCGAGAAGGGCTGAGACGAGCACCCGGTTTCCCGCAGAAAGCCCTGGTGACCTCCAGCCGGGGAGCCCTCGCGAGGCAGCGGGACCGCGGGCTTCAGCCTTCTGGCGTCTCGGAGAAACGGCCCCGCGTGTCTTTCTGTCTGCAGCCCTGCGGTGCGGTGCTTCGCAAGGCTGCGACCTGTTCCCGTCTTCGCTGTCAGCGCGCTGCGTTTTTTGCCTTATTTGTCTGGGTCGCAGCAGCCGGCCCGCCCCAGTCATTCACTGCACCCTGGTTTTCTTTCGCACCAAGCATATGTTCCTGTTGTTCAATGACACGTCTCCTTTGTGGGCAGCTTGGGGGCCATGCCCGATGGTGCTCAGGGTTTATTTCTGGCTCCGTGCACCGGGATCTCTCCTGGTGATGCGCTGGGAACCTGATGTGGCGCCAGGGGTTAAGCCTGGGTCTGCCGCATGCAAGACGAGGACCTTCCTTATCCCTGTATTATCTATCTCTTGGGTCACAGTGGCTCGTGTCTTGCCCCAAAAAAGTTTGTGTTTCCTTAAAGCACGATGAATGGGAAAGGGTCTCGAGCAGTTCAAGGTTTTCACACCTCGTAAATAGAGGAATGTTCAAGTCTAGTGTCACTCCAGAGGCAGTAGGAAGAGGGCAGAGGTTATCAGTAAAGGCGAAATTAATGGGGCCTGGAGAGAGTTCAGTAGGTAGGGCGTTTGCCTTGCACTGCGGTGGACCTGGGCCCGATCCCCCGGCATCCCAAATGGTTTCCCGAGCACCTCCAGGAGTAATTCCCGAGTGCAGAGCCAGGAGTAACCCCTGAGCATCGCCGGTGTGACCCAAGAAGAAAAAAAAATTAACTAGGCCCAATAAAGGTACTCCAGAAGTGAAGATAAAATTGGATTTGGGCCGAAGGAATACACTTTGATGAGTCCATCATCTCGCTAAACATAATAAGGTGTTTCTCAAATGGGGGAAGCTGGAACATTGAAAAGGCCGTGGGGAGCTTAGGGTACAATTAGAGGTGCTTTCTCTTTGTTTGCTTAAGGGAGTTCCAGAGGGGCTGCTGAATGAGTCTTTTTTTCCTAAAAAGATGACAGGAGGCGAAATAAGTTTGGGAACTGCTGCCCTATATGTAAGAGATGACCGTGTAGCTGTATTAAAAGTGTTAATACGTGATTAGAACAGAGAATGGCATATTGTAAATATGAGATATGAGCAAATATTGGCACCAGTAATAATTATAATGCTCATTATAAAAGTCCTCAATTTCTCACCACCCACACCACTCTTTGTCATTGTTTCAACTCAGAACCAAGGTGATCAGGAGCGAGCAGCTTCAAAAGTCTGAAATTGCCGCTCTGGGGTTCTTCCATCAAACTCATATTCTGCCCAGCACTCACCTTCAAGGACTGTTTTACAAAGACCAGAAACTTAAACATAGGGAGTCTTTTCTGCTTCTTACTCACCCTAGACTCCTAATGGTTCTCTGCTGCTGTTTCTCTAATTAGGGTCACAAAGGATGACTTGAGTAAACACAATTAACAGAGAAATAAATAGGTCTCTCTCCCTGGCTGGAGTCTAAATTGATATACGAAGAAATGTTTATATGCTAGCTGAGCTCAACAGAGTTTTTACATAGAGAATAATCACTTGTCTAAAACTCAGCAGGTGAATTTGGGTTTGATAAAGCAAACTGGAAATTCCCTAACAATTAGAGGATCTGGGTAAGTGAGCTTTGCTTTTGGAACCTCTTCTGCTGGCACAGAATCTGGGGACGCTGGCTAGGGACTTATTGCCTAGGTCCCTATCCACTTTCTCCTTCACCGTGGCTCTAGCTACGGTCTTTGTCTGCTTCAGGCAGGCTTTCACAACTTGGTACTTCTCTTTTGTTCCTGAAATAAGGAGCAGGAGCATCCTGAAAGCATGGGGGTGGAATACTCAGACACAGCCTAGGAGTCAAGACAGGTCGTAATCGCTCTTGAACTTCCACTTATTCAAAGTCCTCTTTGTCTCCGAACACAGCCGCCTGCCTGCCCTGCTTCCCACTCCTCTTTATAGTTGTCTGTGCCGAGGAGGGTAAGTATCTGTTCTAGGTCTCACACTCTCGACTCCACTCCCTGAGCAAAATAGCTACTTCATTACTTCTGAAATTTAAAAAGGAGAGAACAGGGGTCAGAGAGATAGTACACCACAAAGGGGCTCACCCTGGTTTAATCCCTTGCACCCCATAGGGTCTGCTGAATACCACCAGGTGTGATCTCTGATCGCAGAGCCAGGAATAAGTCCTGAGCACTGCCAGGTGTGGCCTCCAAACAGCCAAATCATTAAAGAACTCCTATAATTTATTTTTCTTTCACAAGCCCCCTCCTTGGTGTATGTGTATCTTTCTCCACTTTTTCTTGTCAATTGTCTCTGTTTTCAATCTTGCACCTAAGAGTTTCAACCATGGCACCTTCCTGACATTACATGGGACATAAGTGCCTTCCTCACTGCCCTTGTAGATTACTGATTCTGTGGTGTAGGTGCCATCCGACGTTACATGCGTTTCTGTTAGTGTGCTTACTAGATTGCAGACCCTCGGAGCTGGAAGCAGTTAGTGGAGTCCTGAGCAATTGTGTGCTCTTAAATGCCTGGTAATGATTTCCTCCTCTGCTAACATAGAGGCTGATGTACTGCAGAGAGTAGACTCTACCCCCTGCTCCCCCAGGCTGGCTCTCCCAGTTGAAAGCAGGTCATCTCTTCCTTCCAAATTACATCCTCACCAAACTGGGATTCAGGATACCTGGTTTTCAGTAGTGGTTCTGTTGTTTGTCAACTGATGAGTGGCTAAGTGTCTCTGAGTTTGAGCCTCCTCATCTGTAAAATGGGACTCTATTGGTGTCCTTGCTGAGGGCAGAGCGTAATAAGACCGTGCAGGGCTTGTAAACTATGATACCTTTTACAGAGGTCAGGACTATGATTATCCTTGCCGCCAATCTTAGTTACATATTATTTTTGGAATGAAGAACTCAAACTTTGGTGGCCTGGAGGATAGTATAATGGCTAGGGCATTTGCCTTGCAAGCGGTGGAGCTGGGTTGATCCCAGGCTTACCATATTGTGCCCCGAGCACTGCCAGGAGTGATTCCTGAGTGCAGAGCCAGGAGTAACCCTGAGCATTGCCGGGTATGACCCAAGAAGCCTAAATAAATAAATAAATAAACAAATAAACAAATAAATAAATAAATAGATAAATAAATAAATACTCAAACTCAGGGTCAGAGAGACAGAGCAGCTAAGGCACTTGCCTGGCCAAAAAGAAAAAAAAAAAAAGACAAAATCGGGGCCGGAGCAATAGCCCAGCGGGTAGGGCGTTTGCCTTGCACATGGCCGGCCTGGGTTCGATCCCGGCATCCCATATGGTCCCCGGAGCACCGCCAGGAGTAATTCCTGAGTGCAGAGCCAGGAGTAACCCTGAGCATTGCGGGTATGACCCAAAAAGAAAAAAAAATAAGGCACTTGCCTGGCAATGGCCCACTTAGGTTTATTTTTTTATTTTTTATTTATTTATTTATTTATTTATTTATTTATTTATTTATTTGCTTTTTGGGTCACACCTGGCGATGCTCAGGGGTTACTCCTGGCTCTGCACTCAGGAATTACTCCTGGCGTTGCTCAGGGGACCATATGGGATGCCGGGGATCGAACCCGGGCCGGCATGGGCCGGTCGCATGCAAGGCAAACGCCCTACCCGCTGGGCTATCGCTCCGGCCCCTAGGTTTATTTTTTTAAATCTAATTTTATATGCACTATATTATTATTATTATTATTATTATTATTATTATTATTATTATTATTATTAAACCACCGTGAGATACATAGTTACACATTTTTGGGGGGGTCACACCGGCAATGCTCAGGGGTTACTCCTGGTTCTACACTCAGGATTTACTCTTGGCGGTGCTCGGGGGCCATATGGGATGCCGGGAATGGAACCCAGGTCGACTGTGTGCAAGGCAAATGCCCTACTGGTTGTGCTATCACTCCGGCCCCAGTTACAAAGTTTTTCGTGATTGGGTTTTGATCATACAATGTTCCAACACCTTTACCAGTGTATATTTCCCACCACCAATGTTCCTAATTTTTTTCCTTTGAACCCTTCCATCCCCAGTCTGCCTTTTATGGCAGGCACTTTTTTTCTCTCTCTCTCTCTCTCTCTCTCTCTCTCTCTCTCTCTCTCTCTCTCTTGCTCTCATTTTGGGCATTATGGTTTGCAGTATAGGTAATGAAAGGCTAGTTTGTATGTCCCATTACCTACTTTGAGCACTCAGTTCTTATCCAGAGTGATCATTTCCAACTATCATTGTCATAGTGGTCCTCTATCCTAACTGCCCTCACCCCTCCCTGCCAGTTGTGACCAGCTTCCATCCATGGACCAGTCCTCATGTGCCTTGTTTCTCTTGTCCTTGGGTAATTGTCTCATAGTATGCTATTTATCTCCTAAAAATGAGTTCCATAATTCCATGTCTGTTTCTCTCCTCCTGACCCATTTCACTCAACATGGTACTCTCCATGTCCATCTATTTATAAGCAAATTTCATGACTTCATTTCTTTTGGTGGCTGCATAGTATTCCATTGTGTAGATGAACCATGGTTTCTTTATCCAGCCGTCTATTCTCGGGCACTTGTGTTGTTTCCAGATTCTGCCTATTGTGAATAGTGCTGCAATGAACATAGAAGTGCAGATGGCTTTTCTGCTTTGTTTTTCTGGCCCCAGGGTGTATTCCCACAAGTTGGGTCATATGGAAGCTCAATTTCTAGTTTTCTGAGGAGTGACCATATTGTTTTCCAAAAAAAGAGTGGACCAGTCTTGGGGCCAGGGCGATAGTCCGGTGGGTAAAGCGTTTGCCTTACATGTGGCCGACCTGGGTTCCATCCCCAGCATCCCATATGGTCCCCCGAGCACCACCAGGAGTAATTCATGAGTGAAGAGCCAGGAGTAACCCCTGAGCATTGCTGGGTGTGACCCTAAAAGAAAAAAAAAAGACTGGACTAGTCAGTATTCCCATCAACTATGAATAAGAGTCCCTTTCTTCCCACTTCTGCATTGGCACTGGTTGTTCTTGTTCTTTTTGATGGGTGCCATCTCTGTGGACCCACCTAGGTTTGACTCCTGGCACCCTATTTGGTTCCCTGAACCCTGACAAGAGTGATCCCTGAGCACAAAGCTAGGAGTAAGCCCTGAGCACAGCCAGGTGTGCCCTTAAGACAAAACAAAGCAATTAAAAAATAGCTCAAACTTGATAGCTGTTGTCAAGCAATTTCACAAATGTTGAGTGAATTTAATGTTTCAACCTTGTGTAGGAACCTAATAGAAAATAATTTTACCTTGAGAATTAGGGTTCTTGGGTTTCTCATCTGGGCACTACCATTTTTTACTCAATTGCCTTGTTTCTCTACCCATAAAATGACCATGATAAGAACTTTTAGGAAGGAAAATACTGTGACAATAAAACACTATTTGTATTGCTAAAATCAAAGATGGGGCTAGGGATGTGGCTTAAGTGAAAGGGCACTTGGATAACATGTATGAGGCCCTAGTTTGATCTCCAGCACTGCAAGTCCCCCATGCACCGCCAGGTATAGTCCTGGTGGTCTTGAGAGTAGCCCCAGGCCTCCTGCAGAGCCAGGTATGGACCTTCCGCAAAGGTTGAACATGTTCATGAAAATAACATGTTTCCATGTTTTGTGACTCAGTTTGCACTTCTGCAGATAAATTATTCTGGCATGAACTTTGACTAAATCTTTTTTGGGGGCATCATGAGATTAATTAAACTTTGACTAAGTCTTATTTGCATCTTACCATATTGGGCCAAAGTAGATCATAAGATTGTGTGTTTTGCTTTATTTTCCCTGTCAACCCAAAGTGGTTGTGAGGATAGGGGACTTAATGTCAGTAAGGTGCCTGGGGATCCCCAGAGTAAAGGTTAAATGTGTCCAAAGCAGAAGTAATTTTGTCCCAAGTCCTAGCTCAGCCAGACGAGAGGAGGGTCTGACTGTTTACTCGCAGGGACCTGGGGACTCGAGGACTGTCCCGGACTCCACGTCCATCACAGTCCGCAAATACCCCTTCCTCTCATTTCCCTTTTTCAGTCTTGGTTCCCCATCTTACATGGACCCAGTGGAGAGGCAGAGAAACACCACGAAGGAACAGAACAGGAGAACAGGACTCACAGGAGGAAATGGCCTTCTCAAGCTATTTTCAAAAAATATTTTCCTGGTACCTTTGAACAGGGCTTCGCTTTCGGGTTTACCCCTCTCACCAAAGAACTGCGTTACAGGCGACTCCTGCCAGAGACTCCTTGAATTTATTACATGGTTGGTTTTGAATTAAATTTTGCTGTTGAGCATTCAGAGACTTTTTCTACAGTTGCAATTTTTTTTTGTGAACCCCCCTACCCCCCATAGAGTCACCACCTTGTTTAAGAAACTTCAAGATTGGCCAAAGAGATAGTAAAGGGGGAAGCATGTGCTTTGCATGTGACTGTCTCAGATTTGATCCCCAGCACCCTTTATGGTTCCCTGAGCCCTGGCAGGAAGCGATCCCTGAGCATAGAGGCAAGAGTAAGCCCTGAGCATCACTAGGTATGGGTCACAAACAAATGATAACAAAAAGAAACTTTGAAGGAAGCTTCCCCTAACCAAAGCTTGAAGACTGGGATCTGATTTTCTGAAGGCTCACTTCTTCCGGAAGACTGTAAGTCTGTTTATTCCTGGTCTTAATCTATTGCCTATTGAGGATGTTTTTCAGGGATCTTATGAAAATTTTACTGCATTCTCTCTCTCTCTCTCTCTCTCTCTCTCTCTCTGTGTGTGTGTGTGTGTGTGTGTGTGTGTGTGTGTGGTGGGGGTAATTTGGATTTTTTGGATCACACTCAGTTCAATGCTGGGGGATTGCTCCTTGGGTCGCTTGGGGGCCCAGGTGTGGTAATTGAATGTTGGATTCCTGCATGTAAACCATGTGCTTCAGTACTCTGAGGCAACTCCTGGCCTTGTTTCCCACTTTTTGAGGGCCACACCCAGCGATGCTTGGGGGTTACTCATGGCTGTGCACTCAGGAGTTACTCGTGGTGATGCTTAGGGATTGAACCCTAGTTGACCGTATGCAAGGCAAGTGCCCTACTGCTCTACTATCTTCCCAGCCCACAGGTTCCCCACTTTTACTAGATTTGAAGCCTTGGTTGGTTGTCCACCTAAATCCTTGACCTTTGTGTTTAGCCACTGTTACTATCCGCTTCTTGCTGTCTTCACTTTATGACATCCACCTCATGCATTATACAAGAGGGCAGAGACTGTCTATCTAATTCTCATTATATAATGGCCATAAAAATTCTCATAAAAATGATAAGTACTGCAATAGAGACTCGGGGATCATAGTCTAACAATGCCAGTAAGAGGGGCTGGAGCGATAGCCCAGCGGGTAGGGGCGTTTGCCTTGCACGTGGCCGGCCTGTGCTGGCCCGGGTTCGATCCCGGCATCCCATATGTCCCTCGAGCACCGCCAGGAGGAATTCCTGAGTGCAGAGCCAGGAGTAATCCCTGAGCATCGCTGGGTGTGACCCAAAAAAGAAAAAAAAAAATCAATGCCAGTAAGAGTTTTAGGGAGCCAAGCAGGCTTTTTAATTACCTTAAGAATATCTTAGAAAAGCTTTTATTTAATACTTTTTTAAAACTTGTGTGTCTCGGGCGGAGCGATAGCCCAGGGGTAGGGCGTTTGCCTTGCACGCCGGCCTGTGCCAGCCCAGGTTCGATCCCGGCATCCCATATGGTCCCCGAGCACTGCCAGGAGTGATTCCTGAGCGCAGAGCCAGGAGTAACCCCTGAGTGTCACCGGGTGTGACCCAAAAAAGAAAAAAAAATAAAATTTAAAAAAAAAAAAACTTGTGACTCTAGTTTTGTAGAGTCTTAGAGATGGCAGGGATAGGGAGATGGTATGGTATTTGGGCACTTGCTTTGGTGGCTAACCCTAATTTGATGCTTGGCACAGCATAGGGCCCCCTGAGCATCACCAGGAGTGATCACAAGTACAGAACCAGAAGTAAACCCGGAGAACTGCTATGTGTGGTCCCAAAATACAAATAAACCAAGCAAGAGAGATGGGAAGAACGTCAGAGGTCATGTGTTCAACACTAAGCTAAGTGTACAAGCCTCTCTGAGACCTCACAATGATGAGGTGTTCAATGCTTTGCCCAGTACCTTGTCACTTAGTTATTTCATTGTAAAACATGTTGGACCTAAAAAGAGCATAAGAAAATCCATGTGAGTCAGTTGACAAACAAGAATAAAAGCACTCAACTGCCTCTCAGCCAGGCAAAGACTAGAAGTGACCATAATCCAGGACTCTTTTGTTTTTTTTGATTTTATCCAAGAACTGCATATGGTCCCCCAAACCCTGCCAGGAGTCATCTCTGACATGGAGCCAGGAGTAATCCTTGAGCACCACAGGGTGAGGGTTCCAAAACAAAGCAAAGAAAACAAACAAACTTTACAGTTTAGCTCATCATACTTGTAGGATGTTTTTCCTTATGTGGAGCCCATATGTTTCCAGCAGACACATATATCCTTGACTCTTTTGGTGGGTGGGGTGGCCACACCCAACTGTGCTGAGGGCTTACTCCTGGCTCTGTGGTGGGTTTAGGGGACCATAGGGGCTGTTAAATCTGGGCCTGCTGTATGCAAGGCAATTGCCTTACCCCTGAATTATCTCTCTAGCCTTTTCCTCCACTTAATTCTGGGCACTGGAGATCTGCAAGAATTTTGCTGTTGTTGTTGATGTTGTTCTTTTGGCTTTGAATGACATTTGACTATGCTCAGGGCATATTCCAGGTAGTGCTTAGGGATCACTCCTGGCAGTGCTTGGGGACCATACGTGGTGTGTGGAATTCAACTGTAGGCCACATGCAAGGCAAATGCCTTAAGCCCTTGCTATCTCTCTGTCTCCAAGGATCCTGCAGATTAAAAAGGGTCCACGTCGTCTCCATGTGACTGCTCATCAGCTAGTTGAAGACAGGTATTATGTGTTCTGCAGAGTTGTGGAAGAAAGATCCAATTTTCCTTTCCTCTTTAAATATGCTGCTATAACCCAGCAGGAACTCCACAGCCCGGTCTGACTATACAGCACTTTGCTACATAGCACAGTGTGTAGTGAAACTGGCTTAGCTGAGATTTGGATTCTTTCTTTTTTCTCAAGATCCTTAGATAGGCTCCTCAGATAGTATCAGTTGTTTCAGAGGTCAGAGTGCACTGTTGAATAGATGCCCAGGGATCCCACAGCCTTCATGAGGAACTGTTAACCCAGGTCTTCTTAATTATCACATTTTTTGGGGGATGGGGATGATGCCACACCTGGTAGTGCTCAGGAGTGACTCTGGCAGTTCTTGGGGAACCCTATGTGGTGTTGGGGATTCAAACCAGGATCCTGGGACTGCAAGGCAAGAGCCTTAACCCCCGAACTGTCTCTCCAGACCCTATACTTTCTTTTTTTTTTGCTTTTCGGGGCACACCCAGCTATGCTCAGGGGTTACTCCTGGCTCTGCACTCAGGAATTACTCCTGAAAGTGTTTGGGGGACCATATGGGATGCCGGGGACCGAATCTGGGTCGACCGTATGCAAGACAAACACCTTACTGGCTGTACTATCGCTCCAACCTCTGGTTTTATTGTGTTTTAATTTTTTTCCTTTTTTTTTTGTGTGCTCGGAGCAGGAAACAGCTCTATCCACCAACCTAGGTTTGAAGCTAAGATGAACAAAGAACCATGGCTCCTGGTTTTAATTTGTTATTCATTGCAGCCAGGCTCTATATTTTGATTTTTATTATATAATTTAATGTCTTATTATATAATTTATCAATAAAGCAACAGCTTGGGCAAACATGAGAAATAAAACAGGTGCAGACCACACGACTACACCAGAGTTAGCAGCTTCAGGGTTGTTGGTAGGTGGCAATTTGGGGAAGGAGAGTGGAGCTGTTGTGGGGGCTCAGCAACCCCCAATCCATTCCCCAACCTCCTTTCCCTTCCATCTGGCTGCTCTGAAGTGGGCTCTTTCCTAAAATACTGATAACCCGGTGATAAATATATAACAACTATAACAACTAATCCAACAAAGATTTCATCCCTGTCCTAATGAAGGCTAATTTGAGTGAGACCCACATTACAGAAGGAAATGAACACACAATGAATCAGTACCCATACGAGGGAACTCTGAGCAGTGAAATGTTCGCCTCTGCTCCCATGATCCAGTCGCAGGTCCAGGGTTTGAACTGAAGGGAGAAAGCGGTGTCCTGACTGCAGAGTCCATTCCCTTGAGAGTGATGCCACACTGCAGATGGATCAACTAAGACTCCGTGGATGTAAATGGTTAACCTTTGACCCAGAGCTGACAGGGGGTGGGACTTGGGGACAAATGCCAGCGAAGGCAGGGACAGAGCAGAATGATGCGTCCACAGGCCCCAGAACATTGAGCAGTGTCTGTACTTTCAGAAGGTAGTCAGAGGCACGGGAGTGGTGTCCAAAAGCCTTCAGCAAGGACTGACCTCAGAAGTGTGAGAGAATACACTGCTGTGGCTGCAAAACCCAAACTCAAACACAAAGTTAATCAATTTGAAACAACATCAACTATTTTCTAGATGGTTCAGCAGTCCCTACACGTTTCTCCAATGGCACCTTTTATCTGTGGGATGCCAGGTAGTGGCATTGCAGGAAATGTGAGCAGTGTTCTTGGTGCATTTGAGTCTGGCAGGGAGCAAAAGTCACTGTGGAAAGAGCAGAGGACATAAAGGTTCAGCCTGACCTTATGTCAGCAGCCGGGAGAGGGGAGTGTGAGTTCATGTACAGTAGCTGGGCATCAGAAAGAACTGGGAATCCCCATATATTTTGGAATTATTTTAGAAGAAGGAACTCCTAAATACAAGCAGGAATTTTTCTCTCAACAGTAGATGGTTGTAATGGACTTGGCTAATGTACATGTAATAATGCCTTAAGTCTAAGTTCCCGTGCACTATTTAAATATAATTCACCATCATCGTAACAGGTGGATTATTTTGGTGGGGAGGGAGAGAAGTTTCTTGGGTCACACCTAGCTGCACCCAGGTCTTACTCCAGGCTCTGCATTCAGGGGTCACTCCTGGCAGGCCATGGGGGACCCTAAGTAAGGCTGGAAATAGAGACTGTACAGATGGCTCTGGCCCCCAGGTGGATTTTGTTGTTGTTGTTGTTGTTGTTGTTGCAGCAAAAGCCTGAACTGCTAATGCTTTAAGAAAGATGAAACACTCAGCACTTGGAAGCAAAACATCCCAGCGCGCACCTCCTCCTCCTCCTGGGGCACAGAGAGCGGGTGCTGCAGACGCAGAGCACAGACACAAGTGCCATCTTGTCGGGCAGATTCTGTGCAGGTGCTGGGTGCAGACCAAGTCCTCTCCTGCCCCTGCTTGCCGACCTGGTCCACAAGAGTGCTAGTTTCTCTTCAGTTCCTCGTGGAAAATATTTTTTGCCCTGAGACTGCCCTTGAAGCCCTGAAATGCTAATTGAACCTGCACATTTTAATTGAACCTCATTACTTGCTCAGTGTGAGGGAGGTGTAGGCCCCTTGGGTCTGAAACAGGGCGAGAGGAGACTCAGCTCTCAGCTCTATAGTTTGTCTCATGGTGCCAAAGTGCACTGCCGCTGGGAACCCAGTTACTTGTGGCAACTTTGATTTTTTTTTTGACTTCTCAGCTCCTCGTTTTCTCAATGCAATTCACACCTAAACTCCCAAGTTCTTGCTGCAGAGAGAGGCAAATTGATATGGAACTCTCAGAGCCTTCCAAATTTGAGAGGGGGAGGGGGGAATCAGAATTTAGGACCAGGCTTTTTTTTTTTTTTTTTTTTTTTTTGCTTTTTTGGGTCACACCGGTGACGCTCAGTGGTTACTCCTGGCTCTGCACTCAGGAATCACTCCTGGCGGTGCTCGGGGGACCATATGGGATGCCGGGGATCGAACCCGGGCCGACACAGGCCAGCCGCGTGCAAGGCAAACGCCTACCCGCTGGGCTATCACTCCGGCCCCAGGACCAGGCTTTTTTAACTTTCAACTCAGTCACTTATCCCAACACAAATGCCACTTGTTAGTTAGGTGCTTGGTGCCTTCCTATTTTGAAGAACGTGGGAGAGGAGATGTCTGTGGGGCAGAAGCAGTGTGCCAGGAGTCCCAACCGGAGGTGTGTGACGACGCGGCAACTCCACAGAGCCCAGGTGAAATGCCACCATACACAGCACAGTCTTTGGTTCTAGTCTAGATTTGCTTCTCACGTGAAATCATTCTGTGCACGATTGTTTTTCTTTTTTGGGTCACACACAGCGATGCTCAGGGGTTGCTCCTGGCTCTGCACTCAGGAATTGCTCAGGGGATGCCAGGGATCGAACCTGGGCTGACCACATGCAAGCAAACACGCTACCTGCTGTACTACTGTTCCACCCCTATCCTGCGCATTATGGATCATGTTCCTTGGGACCATTCATGAGAAGAAAAATAGGTGATCCAAATTCACGGTGGAGACACTTTTCTAGAAAACATCGCAACTCCTGCAATGTGAATGCTAATATTTTTTCCAAGCAAGTTCTAGATTCTAATGATTCATTCATTCATTTTTTTTCTCAAGAATTCATGCAGGGGCTGGAGAGATCGTGCAGTGGATAAGGTGCCCACATGCAGCTGACCTTAGCTTCAAACCCCTGGCAGCAGACTTGGGTCCTAGAGCTTGAGCACGGGTCACGCCTCAACACAGAGGCAGGAACAGGGCCGGAGTGATAGCACAGCGGGGAGGACCTTGCACACGGCTGACCTGGGTTCGATCTCCAGTATCACATATGGTTCCCGAGAACCACCAGGAGTAATTCCCGAGTGTAGAGCCAGAAGTAACCCCTGATCATCACTGGGTGTGACCCCCCCCAAAAAAAAAGCAAAAAAAAAATGCAGGAACAGTCCCTGAGCACTTCTTCAGGATCTAAATTGAAAGAAGAAATAAAAAGGAATTTGTGCGGCAGTTTACTGAATACCATGCACCATGCCAGATTTTGGAGAGACAAAAGTCATGGAGCTTAGTTCCTCCTGACTGTAATAACAGTTCCAGTAGCAATACTCCCTACAATTATTTAAAGGTGTGAACCACAGGCTGTGCAGGGCAAAAGCATGATCAGAGACCAATGTTGTAATCAGATGTAACACAAACAGGTTCATCTAGTTCATTGTGTTCTATGAGTTTCTTCCTTCGGTGGAAATTGGCAGAGCACCTACTACGAGCCAGCAACTGTTGAGTCACCCAGGGTACACAGATGGCTGAAACACTGGTGTCTGTTTCACAAAGCTGAGACGTGAACGGGAGAGAGAAACACATAAGCATCAAGTCACGACACCATGTGGGACTGTAGCAAGTAGACAGTTTGGTAAACTGCCCTATGATCATTCCCAGCCTTTTTTTTCCTGGCTGACAGAGTCCTATTCCCAATATAAAAGTGCAAATGTCTTCTTAGCCTCCCTTGCAACTAGAGAAAAAGCCGTGTTACCAAATTCTGCTGGAAAGAGGTTCCCAGAGAGCAACACCTAACTCCTAGCCTCAAGGGATACAGTTGTATTTTCTTTTCCTGCCCCCCCTGTGTTTCATCCCCCATCCCTCAGATGGAATTGGAATTAG